>JAWPHD010018872.1:0-38061 GCA_037043455.1 Cyrtodaria siliqua
TCCAATGACTATTTCTACAAGAAATTGAACATGTGAAAGCACTCTGTTAAGAAAAAATTAAAATTAAAATCGTTTAGTAGTAAAAAACATATTATTATGAGAAAATGTACTTTGAAAGTTTACACTAACCTAGGATTAATTGAATACCTTCATTGTGGCTTTCTAGGCTATTGTGTTTTGTATTATATTTACACGAGCATGTTTGTGTTTTATTTATATTGCGTATTGATGGTGCCTTGTTGGCCTGAGATTAGATCATGGCGGGGATTTCTTTTATTTACACTGTCCTGTTTTAATGGGATGACAGTAGGGTAAGTGTGAGGTTTGGTGGACCCTAGAACCGGTTTAAACCTACTAGAGGCCTACTTTGCCACTGACCGTTCCAAGGCAGTAGCCCTATTGTCAACCCGTTTGTGTTTGTGAAGTCGTTTGCATTTAATATTACTTTTGCCTTCTTGTTTGTCTGTTTGCTTGTTTGTTTATGTGTTTTGCGGTTGACTGTCCTCCTTGAATGCTACTTTCCCTGTCCGATCTTTTTATATTTTTTTAAGCTAATCGATCTTTGAACAACAGGGCCATTATCGCTAAATATGGGGATGGACTGTAGGATGAAAAAATATATTATTTAATTAACTCTGAACATTTGACAGTACCTTTTATGGTTTGCCTAAAATTCATATTAGTGAATTAATTTCCCTCGCCGTACAAGAACAAAAGTTTGAATATGTAGTGAATTAGAGGCCAAACGATTTAAAATGATGCCCATTGTAGGTAGACCAAACAGCTCAAAGACTCATTTCCTCGACATATATTAAAACCCTTGTCTATGAATGTTTCGAGAGTCGTAAAGAACAATATAGACTTTTTAAATATACAACCGGAATCTGTCGATGCTGGAACAATCTTAGATACTTTTGACGTTGTGAACCTCAATACGAACATTTCTCACGACTTAGTGTTAAAAGCAGTGGAATAGTTGGACAAATCAGATAAAAAACATGAATCCCGATTTAACAAAAGTTTTATTCTTAATTAATTATGGAATGAAACGTGTTTTACTTCGATGGAAAATGCTACAATCAAAAGAAGGGAACAGCGATGGGTACCAAAGTTGAACCGACGTATACCACGTTAGTACTCGCGTATTTAGAAGAGACCCTTTTCAACACAATGCAAGAAAAACACGGACACGAATTTGATGATAACCTACGGACAAATTGGAGACGTTTTCTTTATGACTGTTTTATCATATGGAAACATCATATCAAAATAATGAGGATTTCTTCGAACAATTAAATAAATTACATCCGTCCACGAAAAACGTTTAATAATGAGATCTCTTTTCTTGATGACCTAGTTAAACTAGAAGTAACCCGAGTCATCACCGATGTAAGACAACCGATACACTTAACGATACACTTAACTATGTGGATTTTCATTCGTGTCACCATAAACACACGAAAGTTAACATCCCATTTAGTCTGGCTTCCCGATTGTAACAATTGTAAAAGACCAAAATACTAGAGTAAAACTACTTGATGAATTACGTAAACTGCTTAAAAGACAACACTACCCGGAAGAACTAATAGAACAAGGAATCCAGCGTGCTAAAGCAAGATGACCCATTCAACCCATATGTCGTGAACAAAATGCCTCTCATACAAACTGTTTTCATGCGTTAGTCAAACATGGACCGATGTGTTTACATAAATAGGTTATAAATACAGTAAAGAGTGAGTTGATTATTAAAGGCCTGGATAGACCTATATAATAACATCGGGGTGTTTGTGTATACACCTGGCCTTAATATTAGTCAAGACTCAAGACTATATTGGCTTGTATATGCAGGCAGTTTGAATCAAGCTGTCGCTATGGAAACTCTTAAAGGTTAAAGCGCTTCTGTGGTTGTAACTGTGGTTGTTCCATTTCACCATCACAGTTATCTCCGCCTGGGTGCATGGACAATAATAATTCCCCCATTAATGGTGGTACTACCAAAATAAGAAGACATTGTCTAGTGGCTGTATGTATCGCCAATTCCTGTGTTAACCAGGTTCCTAGAGATGGGCCATTACTGCAGCTGGTCATGGGGTGTACTGGCTTACGTCACTGCCGTCACTGAATCTCTTAAGGTAAGAGTACTGCTCGATTATGAAAAGAACCACACTTCTGCCATCTCGTAAAAGATTTCCTAATAATCAAACGCAGCAATTAACATAATCTTTATTTATTTGTTACAGTAGTAAAATGTTTCCTATTCTCCCATGTTTATTTTATTTACAGAGAAATCCTTCGCTCAATGATAAGCATGCTGTTTTTTCACTAGCTCGCTTCCGCTCGTTCGTAAAAATGACAACATGCCTACCATCTCGTAAAGGATTTCCCTATAACTGAGCCAGCGGTTCAAACAACCTCTATAGTTTACACAAGTCTTTGTATGATGTTTTTTTAACAGTTCTGCTCTTATCAATATTTTCAACAGATTTTCAACAGATGACAAATGATGTCCTCAAGACTTTATTGATGTCATTAGTCAATGTCACAGTTGTTTAGCGAGATATAGGCAAACCCTTCCCTCGATGGTAAGCAAGTTGTTCTATTTTCATTCCTACTATCTCGTGAAGTCTTTCTTAATAATCGATCTTAGCAGTTAAATAATCCGTTATCCGAATTTTAGAAATTTCACTAGAATTTGTTTTTCACTCACTTGCATCCGCTAGTTCATGAAAATAGCAAAACGCCTACCATCTAATAATGGATGTTCCTATAATCTATCCAAGAGTTAACACAAATTATATTCATTAATACAAGTTTGTTTATGATTTAAATTTATTATCACACAAATGTTTCGTCTTTTTTCAGTTTCCCAGTAAATGAAACTGACATCCTCAACACTGTATTGATGTCATAAATCAACATCACAGTTTGTAATGTTTGTGGTCTACCCTATAGGAAAATCGAAGGTAGGATTGGGTTTTTTTTCTCACTTACTCGCATCGGTTTGTCAGTGAAAAGGATCACATGCCTACAATCTTGTGAATTAGTTCACTGTAATTGACGCCAGCAGTTAAATAATGTTTCGTTTACAGACAAATCATTCACTCGATGGTGTGTTATTTTTCCCTCGAATCTGTCATTCGTCAATATAATAAAAAAGTTTCCATATAATCGAGTCAGCAGTTAAAATAATATCTATATTTTATAGAAGTTTTGTGTTTGATTTAAAGCCGCTGTCCAACAAACACCACTGCCAATTTTTACAAAATCTACTTACGATTATTAGAACAGACCTGTACGTAAAGTATGCAACTTAGATATGTTGCTTATCTGAACTATAACTGCAATATAAATGCATTAACCATCACCCTCTTCTTAACGTTGCCAAAGAGTTGAATTTATTTCACGCATTTTCACCCATTTCCACGCATTTTTGACGCATTTTCAATCACGATAATTTTAACTTCAGTACCCGTGAATAAATCTAGACTTTTAATCGGCATATATAAATTGTTATGACCTCAACACATGGATAGAGTTTAAGAATACTTTTGTAATGAAATGTGGCGTTTAAGTTTCTTTAGATTTTTTTCACAGAATTTTTTTCTCACTTTTTTTCAGCTATTTTCAATGTTCTCAGCAAATAACATTGACATTCTCAACACTTTTATTGATGCCATAAGTCAGCGTCATTGTTTATTATTGTTGTGTTGTTCGATCATGAAAAGAAACAAATACCTACCATCTCCTGAAGGATTTCCTAATCCTAGCAGGTACATATTGTCAACGTCATTTACAGAGAACGTTCCAATACTGTGACAGTGAAACATGTTGGTTAAAGTCATACAAATGCAGTGCATTTCCTACTCGCAAAATTGAACTCGCTGTCAGACGGAGATTGGACAGATGTTTTTGTGTTGTGATTTAACTAAATGATGTCAAACAGAAATAAACTTATAACGTATTTGAGTGAAATATACCATTTGGTTTTGTCTTCATTTTATTCACATTTGTGACTGGCAGTTCAGAAAAATTGGAACCCTTATGCATTTCTTTTATCAGCTCCCAGTCGATATAAATCGGCCGTGATAGCAGACGCTAGTTTTGTTTTCATAAAAAAGTAGTCTGGACAAGGTAAAAAAAACGGGCTTGCGCAGTCGCAAAAAATAATAAAGAAGTGCCCAATTAGCTATTTCGTTTTCGCCGAGTAAGTTATTAATATATAGAGGATCTTAAACGAGTTCCCTTTTCATATAAGATTTATGAAACGAGTTATGAATTATTTTAATTTTAACGAGCCTTTTGGCGAGTTAAAATTAAAAATAATTCATAACGAGTTTCATAAATCTTATATGGAATGGGAACGAATTTAAGATCCTTTTTATCACATAACATTGCAATCAAATTAGTAAAAGACATAGAACCGCTACGACGTCAGACACACTTTAGCGCCAAAACGTCATACACTATGTGACGTTGTAACGTCGCGTCTCACACATGACGTTGCGCATAAAAGATTTCGTGTTTTACCTCTTTACAAAATAGCAGTTTACGCCAACTTTTTAACAAACCAACGATAATGTTATGTATAAGGTGCATTATTTTTATAAGCTGTCATAAATAGTAAGTTTATGACTCAGATATGAGTGAATTGGTAATAAATAAAATAGTTTCAGTTAATAAAATTGCGTTATGTTACAGGTTTAACTCAACCAATCAAAATCGTTCCAGGTTGTATTACACGTGTGTCATACAATATAATATTAAATGGGTGTTCGACACTGCTAACAAGGGACGTTATGTGATAATTAGCGATACCGAACATTCTTTCACTGAGAAAACCCGATCTTTCATCGATAACATTTTTAATAAATATGGATTGTGTAGCTTTAAAACATTTTAATCAGAGCTTCGTGATATATAAAAGGTCAATTCAAATATGATTCTTGTTCTCAATTGGTCGTTGTGTTTAATAAATAACATTATATTTAAACGTTATAATTTGAAATTGACGTATTATTTATCGTCCTGGGGGTAAAGTTTTAGAAAAAGCAAAACGTTCATGTTAAAGTATATGTTATTTAACCGGCCTCCATTGGTTTAACCTTAAGTTAATCATCACTTATAACTTTAAACTAACAGCACGTGATATTTTGTATGCATGGCTTGCTATGGCAAAATTGGCACAAGTATTGAACAGTCAATGTAACAACAACTTAACACAAAGGCATAAACTATTATTTATATATTAAACAGTACCGATCATTTACCATACGTGCGTGTGTCATAAAACATGTTGTTTAAATATGCTACATGAAAACTTTCTTGCATGCTTAACAAAGTATCCAATACAATGCTTGTCATACTGGAATATGTAATACTGGCAACGGTTATGCAGAGGATATTTGGCGTTTTGGAGTGAATAACAGATTTTATTCCATCGAGAAGTGTGAAAACTTTATATGTTTACGAATGCTTTATAATCAGAGTGTTTTAGCAGTCATTGGCTTAGTATGATAACATTGCTGTTTTTAATTTCCATTTACTTTTAAACTATTTAACAGATTGCAATAATCTACGACTCATTTTCTTAGTTTCCAATCCAATGATATCACTTTTATAGCAACTTTCTGAAATATGTTGTTTTATTTGTTTAGAAAATAACTGTTTAATAATATCATTCGACTATAAATGTCTAAGAAAATGAGCTATAGTGTTTAAGACTGGTCAACAATTTCAGAATTGTTGTCATTTTCAGTGAAATATGTCAATTGTCACTTTTTTCAAAAACTATTTTTTAGTTTTGATAATGAAAAAAAAGTAGTTCCGGCAGTGAAAAACTAAAACACTGTATTTCACACGTATGCTATACAGCTTTTATATCATTGCTTAAATCCACTATTTCACTGCTAAGCATAATTTTTATATTGCTACATTTACTATTAAATAATATACATATCCTTATGCCTTACCTACACTTAGAGAGACAAACTTCCATTTCGAAACATGTCAGACCTCTTGTGTGTTCGATTATAGATGGATTGGACTTTGTTTAACTGGATTTTCAGCTAACGTGTTAATCCAATGCCTCTTTGTATTTTGCATATGTAGTAAACAACCGTATAATCACCTTCATTTTGTAAAGCTTCTTATGTAATTACGAATGTTTAATGGCATCAACGTTTGAAGTGTGTTTGCTTAAGTGATTGCCCTGGATTGCACTAAGTGCGAGTGGCACTAAGCTCGTGATGAAGATTTAGAAAATGTTAAGTAGCAACGAAAATGTTCGCCCAAGTGTCAGTATAATGCCATTTGCGTTAGTTGGCATGCCGTGTGTCTACGGCATGGCATTGCGGTGTTTCAAAAAAATACAGTTGGGCATTGAACTCACGTTAAAAGTTGTCACTGTCGAGACATGACTGAAAAATTGTTAAAATATACGTGAAATCTCGCAAATATATATCATTATATTAGTTCAAGTGCAATGTGATGTGTCATAAAACAAACGAGTTTTATTATAACTTTATAACTGTATCTGTTCTCCAAGAATCGAAAACGGGGTTGGCTGGGGTATGAATAAACTTAATTTCGTCTTAAAAAGTAATTTTAAACATGTTATCGCAGTTTTAAAATAAAATATTTTTTAAACATGTTTTTTCGTCTAAATATCCGTTATAAAAACCTGTTAATATAAGCTTTCCAATCCCTTAATGGAATTAAGGCGGGACCACGTAATGGTAATATTGCTCAGTTCATTGTTGTTGTTTACCTTCCATGCAAAGTACATTTATTACACACTTTTGTATGTCAAAGACAAAACAATATACAATAATACATACTGAAAAGATGATCCATTGGAAGCAACAAACACGAACAAGATAGAAAAGTAGCAGACTCTGTTTTATTGAGCCTGTTCATGAGAGGGATTTATAAGATGCAACACATCTCACGCCTCCCAACACCGGCTTAGACGATATTCTACTTGTTAACAGGTTAATTTCCCAGAATTTTGTCAATTCCAAAACGTGTAAGTCGGTTAACTAATACGTTTACCTGGTAGAGAGAATACCTTTATCAAACAGGACGTGCCTCAACAAGAGGCCCTTCCATTGCACTACGGTCGGGCTGCGATATCCTCAGATGTGGACAAACAAATGTGAACTAATATAAAATAATGCGGTGTCAATGTATCAAGTGTAAAGACAACACATTGAGTTTCGACGATTTTCAAACAATAAATTCAAATTGAGCCTTCACTTAAAATCGAAACGTCCCTATAGAGAATACATAATATAGTATTTTGTTCTGTATATTTTGGATTTTGTTTAAGTTGTATATAGATCATGGGATATAGCGACACTTCATCGACACGATATAGCTACTCAAACCGTGTGTATACATACAAGTAGTTCGTGTAGGAAGATGGTCGAATACATCGTGTTAACCTGTAATATGTTTGTGTACCTAATGCATCATCTTAAAAACGTAACACATACACACGACACAGGTCAAGTTAATGCTTTGACAAGATTACACCTAAAAGACTGCACTCACTACAGCTAGTATTAACTACTGTTTCGTGTGAGACTAAGTTCGGATACGGGCTGTGGTCTCTGTATTTCTTAGGCTCACTAACACTTTTACATAATCACAAGACTTTAAGTCAATTAAAACAAGTCAGAGATACACATGTTCATGTTGGTGGTTCTACCTAGGTGCCCTTCCGTGCATGAAATTTTCCAGGAGGGGCACCTTGGGTCTTCCTCCACCAATGGAAGCTGGAAAGTCGCCATATTACCTATGTTGTTGGTGCGACTATACAACAAAACTAAATACTTTTAATGTAAATTAATCTCTAGCCGAGCCATAACATATATTACGTGAACAAATAGTTGTGTTTAAGATAGCGAGTTATGGCATTGTTACCACCACAGATTTGGAAATACCTGATTTGGAACGCCAATAATGACATCTAGATACGCGAGCTCGCCAGATAAGTCTTCCCAGCTATAATCTTCGAATAATTAAATCCTACACTGTAGGTGTTTTTTCGTTGAATAATGGGACGCATTCTTTTTAAAAGAAAGACATTTTCCTTAACTTTACAACGCTAGCTTCAATACGTTTTCGTTCTCGCGTTCATCAAGAAAACCCGTATTTTACGTCAGTGGAGTGTAACTCGACCGTAGTTTATATATTTAGCCGCGTCCGTCCGATTGGGACAGTAAATCGGAGTCGTATCAACGAAACATTATATATCCAATAGCAAGGGATTCCTACGTGTTCTTCTCTCTCTAGGGCGGCTCGAATCAACCTGTAGCGTGTTGATGAACCGTTAAAACAGAAGTTAATTCATTCTAGTCAAAACTCCTATTTGTTCTCTAATCACACGCATCGCATATGAAGCTTCTTGATTTAGCATCTAGCCATAACACTATAGCTTCACGAGGTCGATCAATTGTTTGATGGCAGAACAATTGCGCTCCTTCAGAAGTATACGTCATAGTATGTAGGGCATAGCTTTGTAGAGTATGTATTCAGACCAAATACGCCTATAATGAACTGTCATCCTGATAGATAGTCGTATAAATAACCATGTTAAAGCATGCTTATCTAACATAATGCATTACATAGTGCCACCAAAATGTAATACCACATTGTCAAAAGAGTTATTTGTCTATTTCAAAAAGAAAGTTATCAAACAAAACAGCGACAACAATCTGATTGTATCATCTAACACAACTAAGCATTTAAGACTCTGCTAAACAATCATTTTACACGGCAATCTAAATTGGTTGTCAGCTAACCAAGCTAAACAGACAGGTCTCTGGTAAAATAAAATGATTGCCTTAAAGGATTTAAGGTTTATTTTCAAATGTTTTCACTCATCAAAACAAATCAAGTCTCTACAAAAAGTGTTCATTTGTTCAATCTGAATTATTTATAAATACAAAGCTGAAATATGCTTGTTTTAGGAAAATATACCGAATAATTCTCAAATTGCGACCTTAAAACGCAAAATTTACCGCCTGAAAAATACGTGACGTTATATAAGATTGTAACAAACGACGTCAACATAATGCCGGTACCGATTAATTTACATTTACGTAGAAAAATAAATACGTATGTGTGATATGCCTTACATGATAGCACATCATTGCTAAAGCATTAGGATTGAAATACGTTCTGATAATTAGGTTTTATTACGAATTTCTCAGACCGCAAAACCACTCACACACCTTCCCAGATTGAAAATCTTAGCATGGTTGTCTAATATATTTCGAATACTTTGAGTATAAAATCGTTTTCAATCCTTTAGCGTAGGTCTTGATATATTTCTCTTTATTGCAATCCGTTAGTGTAAATAGATATATACATCCTTTCACTAAACCTTTTTTGAAATGGCATTATTATATTGTATTACAACATAAACATCTCTCCAATCTGTGTTGATTTTTGTCAATTTCGAAATATTTTTTTTATATGATGCGACCTTTCTAATTCAGTGAAGTATAACGTCTCTATACAAGTAATGGTAGAGTATATTTGGATTGCAGTGGCCAACTTGACTGCAACATTACAAAATGGCTGTAACAATACAAAATGACGTTCCGACTATTTAAGTTTAAGAACCGCAGACAGATACACTTAATGATAAAAGCCTTTT
This sequence comes from Cyrtodaria siliqua, assembly GCA_037043455.1. Classification (NCBI taxonomy): domain Eukaryota; kingdom Metazoa; phylum Mollusca; class Bivalvia; order Adapedonta; family Hiatellidae; genus Cyrtodaria; species Cyrtodaria siliqua. Next base: position 9,665 of record JAWPHD010018872.1, read on the forward strand.
TGACAAACAGATGTTTACAACACAGATAGGATAGTAACTGATTAACTGACTGAAGCATCTAGCTTTCTTACCAAGCTGTCAAACCTGTTGGACCTGATATATTTGCGATGATATATTGAATTGTCAATGTAAAGGTAGATATAAAAGTCGAACGGGAAAAGTAGCAATCACGGACGACAGTTCAGTCAACCACAAGCACACACAGAAACAACGAATAATGTTAAAAATGAAAAAAAGGCAAAATAAGACATTACAAACACAAACGGGTTGGTCGACAATAGGACTACCGCCCTGAAACGGTCAGTGGCAAAACAAAAAGCTGGGGTTTAAACCAGGTCACTCTTACCATAATGTCATCCCAATAAACAGGCCAGTGTAAATAAAGATATCCTCGACAGGTTATAAACTCTAACAAAGAAGACAGCATTCATAGGCAACATATGTAAAACACAAAACTGATCTTGTATATATAATATAAAAATGTAACTTTACTTATACCATAAAGCTAACAGATGTTAAGGGTTATTAATAATAAAAACCTCATAACCTATAAATGACTGAGCCACATATTGTTCCTATGTTTAATTAATAGATAGAGTCTGGTCTCAGCGTATTGGTTTATTTAAATAACGAGATGGGTGTAGCCCACTGAGGTTTTTCAAATATTCAACGAGCTGAAACAGACTCTATCTGTCTTGTAGTATGGTGTACTTAGTGACCCTGTGACCCTTAGTGTCTCTAAATCATTTTTAACTGTAGTTATATTACGGTAAGGCCCCGCCCCATTGTATATCCTGAATTAAACGAGTTAAAGGGGTTGATGCACTATTTTCAATTTTAAAGGCCTCTGAAAACAAATTGAGAAAAAAATGAAAGAATTATCAAAATTCCATGACAAATACAGGAGATATGACCTATTGAAAATATATAAAGAAACATAAAATAATGGAGGCGGACATCTTGGAAAGATTACGTAATCGCATCTTTTTACCATATATGGTATATTGACAAAATGTCTTTAAAGCATACAATTTATACATTTTATATAAATTATATATATATTTATGTTAAATGAACTTGCAGCTATTTCCTTTGCTTTAAAATGTATTTTGATAATTATTTCAGCTTTTTGTTTCATAGCCATTACAAATGCTATTGATTCATCAAAGGCAATTTCACCGACCTTACTACAACATTAAATAGTCCGTCATAAATGAAACAAAATGTTATGAAAAATGATCCTGTACAAGCCACAACACCTAAACTCAATGGCAACGTATCTCCACTCCTTAAATATGACAGCTCACATGGATGCTGTAGAAGAGAATGGAATCTATATTGAATTCCTAAAAATATACAATTGGTAGCACCACTCAAATTAAAAACAAAGGTACGCGTAGCAGGTTGTGTCCATTTGTCTGCTTTTCATAAAACTTGACCTTTAGTTCGGAAACTTTGTATTCCGAATATCAAGTAAGCTATGTCCATGCTAGCCAATACATTTAAATTGCACTGGATTCAGACACCTAAAATAATACAGTATCAAAATGGTGAGTTAGACAAGATCTGAACAATGCACTAGTCTGTATTACTCTAATTATCCTAAACTTACTGACTAAGATCCTCTTTTTGGGAACTTATTTTCTGTTTTTTTTATTCTTTCTTTCCAGTTTGTGTTCGCTGCTTCAAACGAATTCCATTGTCTGTATTAGTTTCGAATGAGCTGATTATTTTAAGGAATAAACTATTAAACTACATTAATGTTTCTAAATCCTCTATAAAAAGCTTAAATAAATGTCATAGATGTAATGGAATGGAACTTTAACGATGGAAAGACGCATTATTTAAATGAATAATTAAAGCAAATGGATAATATGTGCCCTAATCATGCTAATTAAACGAGATTTGCACTCGAATTTGACGATGTCTTTCAACTGTAGGAATCGTTTGTTCGACCCGGGACATAATGAATTAGATGATTGAAGAAAATAAAACACTTGTATTACATTCTCTATATACATGATTATAGGGAATGGCTGGTCGACGTCTGGTTATTTTCACCAATGAGCTGATTTAAGTGAGTGAAATTACAAAACGCGCCTACCACTCAGTTAATGTTTTCTTTTAACTGAAACATGCAGTTAAGTAGCATACTGATTACATGTTAAATGGGCTTGAGTATGAAATCAACCGACATGGCTCGCCTTTTTGAACTCACGGCAAATGACGCGGTTATTTCCAACAGTGAATTGACGTCATGACTCAAAGTCACAGTTAGTTATTTTTATGTTCTTAGCGATTTACGATTTTGTTCACTGGGAAATCTTTATCATTAAACAAAAGACAATTTATAAAAAATATATACCCTAACCTGTATGCAAGCTTTATGAAAGCGTTTTATGTATTGATCACTTTCCCTATGACTGTATTGCAGTACAATTCATATATATTTATCAATTGATATATTTTAGCCAGTGCATGTTTTAAGATGATCCTTACCGTTAGGACCAATTCAAAGTGCCCGCTGAAGGGTTGCGTTTTAAAACGACCATAATCTAAAACGAGTATGCTCTATACCAGATATGTTTCCTTGTCTGTAACACAATTGTTTATTAAATGTTTAACATGTGCACCCTTTCCCTTTCATGAATATAGTTCAACAATTTTAGATGAGGATGTGAAAGGACTTGTTAAGACACGGGTACATGTAAGTTGATATTCGTATGGTATTAATTCCTTCCCTTAAAAACAGAACTTCGTAACGGACAATACGACATTTGGCAACTGTTCATCTCAAAATAAAATGTATCGAGATTTCATTGAACGCGCACTGTATGACCATATGGCAAAAAGGGCTGCACACGAAGACAAATGTATGTAAACAATAGTAAAATTTTACACAAGTAGTCAATATATGGTTTTGCTCATGAATACCCCTGATGTGGTGTATTGCTTCAGTAAAGCTTGACTCTGGACTTAGCTGTTTACAAATAATCCTTCATCTCAGTCGATTACTTCATTGTAAAGATGAAGGGGGAAAAACACTTTCAAAATATCATATATTATAATATGACCATAACCACGAAAAAAATATAGGATAGAAGTAGGTATACAAGTCGAAAAGGAAATGTAGCATTCACAAGACACAGCCAACGAAATAGCAGGCATATAAAACACCAGTATGCGACACAGCAAAAAACAGATGAGTAAACAATAATGATACCGCCTCGGAACGGTCTAGGAAAAAAGTTACAATTTACTTCATTACCATTTGGCACGTTCAACCCCATAAATAAATATGATTAGGTGTACATCTTATGATTTTTTTATAAGCCATAAGTAAATGATGGTTTTGCAAAATAAACCTTTATCATTGAATTGCGGTTAATATTAGTATGTAGTATTGCATCATTCTCTTGGCTGACACATGCTGACATTTAGACGTTGTATAATGTGAGTAATGCATCTACATTTCTGTCAGATGGTACGAACATTAGTCACATATACAATAGTTAAAAGTTGACTATTTATGTTCCTTCAATTCCATAATGATGAACATGCAGTGTTGGTTTAGAAAATAATGATATATTACTGAAGTAAACTATTTTATTCAAAAAAGAGGTGTCCAGTACATGACGTGTTCACTTCAGCCTAATCGAATAACTTATATTTTAATAGCATAAACATGTGTAAATGGTTGGAGATTGCAATTTATTTTATGCTTTCCAGTGATTTATATACTTTTCTCAGTGAAGAAAAAGTGATAATCCACTATTTTCAAACAGTGTAATTACCATAAATGAATTTCACTGTTTTTGGAAATGATTTTTCTATAGTGATTATCTCCCTTCAAAAAGTTGTTATTCTTACCTCAGTTTCCTGATAGTTGTTTGTTTGCCGTGATAACTATTTATTTCACAGAGTTTTGCATAAACTTTGATGTTTTTTTTTCACGGAAAATAGTTTTACTGAAATAAACAATTTCAGAACTATTTTTGTCGTGTATGTAACTAGTGATCTGTAATGAAGCGGTTATAAACTGGGGCTACCAGTGGGGAATACAAATGTGAAATAGACAAAAAAACACTGATGGAAGCATAAAATAAAAATAAAATTTGTTTTTTTGCAGTGAAAGTTGCAACTATAGTTCATCTCGTGAAGCTCCCAAAACAGTATTCTCACGAGTGGATACATCACTCCACTCGTGAGAATACTGTTTTGGGAGCACACTCGATGAAACAAAGTTGCGATGTAAAACAACTTCTCTTTGAAATTTGTACCACGTGCTACATCATACGGGGTATATATCTCCCAGCTAATTAGTTTTGCTTGGGCATGGAACGATGTTATGTATTTCAATTATCAATATAAAATGATTACAAGTAAATTCTTCAGCGATGTTTTCGTTATCATAATTGATCTTTCTCTCTTTCATTTGCAGCGAGATTGCAGCGCAATTCGCACCTCATTCTGCATCATACCGAGTTTATATCTTTCCAGCTAATTCGTCTTGATAGGGAATGTAACGATGTAAAGGATTTCAATTATAGGAACCATGTTATTACAAGTAAATTTTTTCAGCAAAGTTTCCGCTATCATATATCTTTCTCAAAGTGTTATCGCCGCAACGAAGGCCTGCTGGAGAAGTACAACACCAACCTTAAACATTTTCTGCGACTAGAAATATCACAAACTTTATTCTATGGAGATGAGATCTATAACCAAGAATTAATGATAAATGGCAGCCCTTTTTGTAGTAAATTTAACTCTTCAACATCATATGAACATTTCTTGATAGTCTCCTCGGAGAGAAACATATATTGAAAGCCGCTACTAAGTTGTATGTAAAAATAAGTACTATTTGCATGACGTAGATACTACTTTTACCACTGCGTGACTGCGTGACTGCACGGGGAAACGAGGTAAATCTGAATTGTATGACTGCACGTCAATTATTGCCAGATAATTGATAAATACATTTACCCGTAGATTAATTTACATGTTCAAAGATTTCTACGTCATCAAATAAAATATTATTCTAACTTTTCACAGATATTGCAATGTGTGAATTGTAAATATCTATTGTTGCGTATTGATTTCAATTTAAATAAACATAAACATTTTCATGAAACAAAACATGGCCGGAGAACTTTAATCAGGAAATTCGTCAGAAAAAGATACGATCCGTTAGAAGTAAAACGCACTTTATGTGAATATAATATAATAGTGAGGTTGTTTACACGTAAACCGATTTCAGCTAACCACTAAAGACCGTTAAAAGTCGGTCACCCTGTCTTCAGCACCAGTTGATCTTTGTTTGTGTTACAGTGCGGATCTACGGTGACATTGCGTTTGGGAGCTGTGATTTATAGGACCATTCTTCTCATTTTGAAATAATCAGTTGAAATAATTAGTTGAAATAACCAGTTAAAATAATCATGAGTCAATACCAGTTGAACGAGTCCACCGAAAAATGAATGTGAGCAGCAAAGCATGCAAAGCGTCAGTGATATCTTCTGCACCAACAACACCAATGTACACAGTCTCAGCAGTATCATCTACAACAGCTATAACATGCATCGTGCTAGTAATATTATCTGCAACAACAGCAACATGCATAGCGTCAGCGAAATAATATACAACAACAACAACATGCATAGTGTCGGCGATACCTTATACAGAGAGCATAGTGTCAACACAATATTATACAACAAGTCAACGACATGCTCAGCTTCAGCGATATCTTATATGACAGCAGCATGCATAGCGTCAGTGAAATCTTCGAAACCAGCAACGATATTCATAGCGACAGATATATTTGCAACAACAGTAACAACAGCACTATTAGTGTCAGCGATATAATCTGCAAAGAAGAAAAAGCAATCTTCAACCATGTTCTGCAACAAGAACAGCAAGAGGATTCATTTACAACATACTAAGTACACATATGTTTCGTATTGCAATACAACGAGTTGTTCGAGAAGTAGGATACATTAAACCAATTCTTAATGTATGTTTATATAATTAACAGAAGTATTTTATAGATAGGCACCGTAGATAAAATGGTGATTAGGATAACATGGACTAATGTGAAAATGTATCGATGGTATATTTTAAAATAAATGTGTATTTCATACACTTGAATGTGTGGAGCTGATTATAAAGCAGATATAAAAGTCGAACAGGAAATGCAGCATTCAAGGATCACAGCCTACCAAAATCACGCAAAGAAACAAACAACAATTACAAAGATAAATAAAAAGCAATATATACTGAAAGGAAAAAGAAACGCATCATCAAAATAATGCCTATACTACACTATTATACACACATAATTCCAAGTAATATTCCAGATATATCTCAACGAGTCTTGTACAATAAGGGGCTACAACTAAGTATAGAAAGGACAACTATTTCATGTAGTAGTACTTTTAATCAAAGTATACTTTGTTACACGAAATTCATAAATGTTGAAGTTTCGCTTGAAAAAGTCAAGCCATTTCCGTATTGTGTTTAATGTTAAGAGACTACAACGTTTAAAGCCAAAGTTTGCTCACCTGCTTGAGCCAAATGCGCATTCTGTCGATAAAGAAACTGTAAAGGGGTAACCATTGGTGTTGTTTAACCTTTCTTTCCGAAAGGACAGGCCTAATGTCGCCCTGTACCATTCGATTATCAGTAGTTTATTACACATACAATATATAGCGGAAATACCCATTATGCGTTTCTTTTTCCTTTCAGTATATGACATCTCACACATAACAGGATTGACCGTTTGATAAATGTACCGCAACAAGCACCATCGGTAAAACGGCGCTGTCTGGACTTTGTTTAACGTCATTTTAACGTCAACTGATTTTGTATTCCGACAATTTAGCCCTGTAATGCATCTGCTGTGCACCAAGTAATCTAAACGAAATAACCGCGCAGTAAGAAGGTTACCTCAATTATTTGTATTCAGACAAATTCGGGCAAATGACAATAAATTAACCATCCAAGAAAAGAAAATAACACTCACGAGATGTTTTTCGGACACTAGTCTGCGGTATTATTTCTTGAATTAAAAGACCATACTGTGTTTGACAGTTGTTTCAGATTTAATGTTAAATTTCTTTATAAAGTAATTACTTGACACATATACGTCAGTCGAGCTTAGTAGAGATATGTATAATCTCTCCTCGAGCCTTTTTAGTGTGATAAGACCTGTAAAGTAAGTAAAACGTTATCTTAGAATAATAAATTATGTCTTACAGGCAATAACGTCGCATACTACGGTGATAGGAAAGATTATTGGTTCACTCAATAATCACATTTATTTTTGTAACAAATTGAATTTTGTACTCACTGTCTGTCGGTACTTTGATCCTAATTGTGATAATTCGCTGCGCAGTGGATCAGTTACGCGCAGATAATTCTACTTCCGGTTCCCTTTATTTCCGGTTTACACAGAGTAACAGGTTTATTTCTGGTCTTTTTGTTAAAAATGTCATCAAATCTCAGACAATTTAAGGCCATCGGCGAATGACAGCCATGTCTGGTAGCGAAAAGGCCCGGAGAGATGCTTTGGCAGTTAAGAGGTAGGCGAAGAGCGCAACATCTGGTAAAAAGGAGACCGGGAAGGCGGGCCAGGCGAGCGCCAAACGACCACGGCGGGTCGTGTCTGATGATGAGGTTGAACGGATGGGGTTTCTGGATGATGATGGGGAGATGAGCGATGACAGCTCAAAGTCTTTGGGTAAGACGGATTTTGAGGATTCCCTCATTAGGAGTCTGGATTTCGGCAAAACGCCAGGAAAATTAGCCTTAACTGAGGATGGTTTGTCCGAACAGGTCTCGATAAAAATCAAAAGAAATATCTGGGGTAATGAATGCATCAATATGTCTTTGCTACTTGACAACAGCGTATCCATAAAGGAGTCGAACAATTTATTGATGTTAAATAGTGAGGGAAAGATTGAGGTGAGGTCACCCTAGTCAAAGGCCAAAATATTGACTACCAATCAGTGGACTGATGACTTTTTAATTTTTACCGATGTATATATTCAGAGGTATTCTTCAAAAGCAGCTGAGTTGCTGAAATATATGTCTGTAATTAGAGAGGCGGCAGGCAAGGGGTTACCGTGGTACAAATACGATGAGAAATTCCGAAGTCTTGGGCCAAAATTAATTCCGATTTGTGGATGCGGACAATGACGGTTAATAGTTCAGTTCCAAATGGATCAATTTCTCCAATAGGATCATCACTTTCTGGAGGCATGGTATGCAGGGGTTTTAATAATGGCTTTTGTAAATGGGCCAAATTTCGATTTACTCATGCTTGCGAGCTTTGCGGGAGCAAGTTTCATGACATGTTCCGTTGCGAACACGGGGCTAGATCAAATACTGGTGCTGGAAGGGGCACGTCTAGTTTTCGGGGCTTCAGGGGCAATAGATTCGGTTCCGTTTCAAGGGGTTTTGGACCAAGGACAAGTTTCAGAGGCAGGTGGTTATTTAAGTTTGTTCTCATTGGGTAAATCCCCCATAAAATTGGATCCATTAAAAGAAGCCCTAAAGTTATATAGCAATCAGCTGGTGGCTAAGGAGTTAGCTAATGGTTTCGAGTTCGGTTTTCCATTGAATTATACTGGTTCCAGATTACCTACACATGCCAAAAACATGCCGTCTACTAGTGAACATATCAATATTGTTAAAGAAATAATTGATAAAGAAGTTTTGGGGGGCCGAGTTGAGGGTCCTTTTAAGCGTAGGCCAGTTTCGACTATGCGGGTTTCTCCTTTAGGCTTGATTCCAAAACACTCCCCTGGTGAATTCCGTCTTATACATAATTTATCTTATCCAGAGTTTTCATCAATAAATGATAACATAGATCCTAAATTCTGTTCGGTGCAGTATACAAGTTTTGACGAGGCTATTCACATGGTACAGGACATGGGTAGGGGGTATCTTATGGGGAAAACGGATATTAAGTCGGCATTCAGGTTGCTGCCAATGTCACCTGCTGACTTTGATCAACTAGGTTTCATGTTTCAGAACCATTATTATGTGGACAAAATGTTAGCAATGGGTTGTTCCATAAGTTGTTCGAGAAATTTTCAACTTTTATTGAATATTTGGTCAAATATAGAGCACCAGTGGGAGATTTAAAACATTATGTGGATGATTTTTTACATGCTGGTCGTAAACATACGGATGACTGCTTAACGATTAAGCAAGTATTTTTTGACATAGCGGACGAAATTGGTGTACCACAAGTAACAGTCAAAACAGTATTGATAGCACTGAGCAAAATGTAGGTACTTTTGCCAAACAAAGCGATACTAAATTGAAAGTCCAAGTCGAAAACATCCCAATTGCTGATTACTGCTAATCGAACTGAGAATATTGATGTGCAAATATTTGGACTTCAGTGCTATTATTTAGAAATGAAATCCGGTGCTACTTGAAGACGAAGAAGTAGGATGAAGGTTTATATCACAAATGCCCCGCGAGGACTATTTATAGTTAGGTATGTTGGACGTTTAAATCACACACAAATCCACAGTTTGGTTACACACTTTTATTTCTATTATAAAAGCAATGATAATTTCTTCTACTATAAAAAAGGGTATAATAACGGACCTTTGGAAACGGCCGAACACGAAACACACACAATAGTGCAGTCTCGGTTTGATTGAGACTGTTCATGAGGTATTGAAATATGCTAGCTACCAATGATAATTTCAAACAAATTTTAACAATGATTATGAAGAATAACAAAAATCTATCTAAGTCCTAAATAACATCAAAAATAAAAACTCACTCAATGCATGCGTGCGGCCATTTTTATAGGGGCAGCCCTTTAATTTTATGAATATTAAGGAGATAGCATTATAGTCCATTGCTAAGCTTCAACCTAGATGCTGCATAACAGTGAAATTTCATCAGTGAACTTTCGCCATCATCAGCCATAATTTATTTAGCAGGCATGCGTGCTATGTAAATGATATTTAGCATGCACGGAGGAACCTATTTCTGATGCATTGAATACTAAACTAATCAAATTAATACAGTACGTAAACATCATCACACAAATACGTAAGCTATTCATCGCAGGCCTATATCCACCGAGCTACCAATATCATTATAGTACACGCACCATTTTTCTTACGTGTAAAGGAAATGAATCCTGGGTCATATTTATCACTCGAAAACACTTAAATCAAGCTATATTATGCTACAGATAAAATGCAAAATTAAGTTAAAATACGTTGCTTGTCATTGACTGGTCGTTATATGTGCAATCACGGTTAAAATTAGACGTTTGATCAAAGCCAGGCATGGATGTATTGCGTGCATCTTTAGAAACTCCATTAAATGGGAATGTAAAGGGATTAGAGGCGATATGAAAGAATTTTAGTGTAAATCAAGAAAATAATCAAACGAGCATATTACGTTTCAGTTGCATTTTCGATGTGCAGATACATAAACTCCGTCTTATTTATTTAAGAATAAATACGTTCCTGTATTTTATCGGTGAATACAATAAATATGTAGCAATTAAATCACGAGTGAGTTAGCACGAATGATTTAATTACTCGCATCCGAAAGACTAACTGTATTTTATTCACCGATAAAATACAGGAACGTATTTATTATTGCGATTCTAACACGACAATAACCCCATTGTTTACGCTATTGTGGGGGCACTATATTATCTCGGAGGTCAAGGTAATCAGGCTGCTATGTTTACAGGCTGTTCCATTGGGCGCAACCGTATGCAAAGTTCTGCGCGGTACAGTATGTTTAAATACACTAGTAGTCACGTGACAAGCAATTCAAAGTCATTGCTTACGTCATGTAGCTTGCACTGTATGACGTCAAACGTTCTCAGCTTGTTCAAGATGCTTACTAATGGTATGTATACGGATGCATATATCTGGGGCTGAGTAAGGTTTGGAGCATGGCAAGTTTGTTGTAGTTAACATTTCATTAAAAGTATTGGTAAGTTTGTCTTCGTGACGCATATTTACCAAGTGACGTCATGTAACGTGGAGTTTCGAACGGATGAAATATACGCGGAGAATTAATGGAGCAGCCGAATTTTATCGTAGAATAACATACAGTTGTCTCTCTTCTTTGTGCATATGAAAGACTGCGCAGGTCGTGTTAGAATTATTGTTAATATTATTATTTAAAAATGCCAGTATTTCTCTAGTTTATTTTGTTAAAATCATGTGTCAGTTAATTCCTATCATGCGTTAGAGTTTTAATAAATTCTTTATTTATGATCGACGAACACATTAATTGAATTGCTTGTGCAACTACAAGAAAAGGAACAGCAGGAGTTAACATATACGATTTAGCGACACAAATTATCACTACAAAGTGGATGTAGGTAACATGAGACGCACTTTAATGTACATGTACATTTCATAAGAAACCATTGTTACTTGGACTGACACTAAACACTCTTGTCGATCGCTCTCAGTACCTTGAATGCAACGGAAAACGAATGTTCATACAAAGTATCTGACATAAATGCGGCTGCTATTACTTTAACTTAAAGCTGTACAGTCCCTCATAACTCATTAATATGAATGAGTCACGTGTGAAATAGTTTCAAATCGACGAACACCCTAAAAGTCATAAGCAGAAATCGTTGCGTAAAATTTCACATTTGTATTTAGCCTCCGTACAGGTAATATCGATAAATATAAGGCTCCAGAATATATGTGATAGAATATTTGTTGCCCGGAACGGGATTTGAACCTCAGTCTTGCACTTGTAAGTTTTCAAAGATGTACGCTGAATCACTAGACCACTGCTATTTATTGGTATGTTGTGGCATTTTAACACTAAATAGGCATTACGTAATAACAACCGCGCGCACACCAACTCATCAAGTGCTAACTAACAAGTCGAGATTTGGTTGATTTGAGGCGAAGTATCAGTTTTATATTGAAAACATACAATATTACACCAGTGTTGAGTTACATGTGCGACAATATGGACTACACCTGTATTGATTCTTTAGTTCAAATATGTTAAGTTATTTTGTCTCATAATAAATGGTAATTTATATGCTATTTTCTCAAATAGCGTTGTTGTTCAGTAGATAGAGCACCGGACGTGAAATCAGAAGGTCGATTGTTCGAGCCCCGAAAGAAGCTAACATTTTTTCCTGTAAAAAATACTGTTACCTGTACTATACACAGGTAACAGTAATTTTTACAGGAAAAAAAAGATGTGCACTGATCGATATATACAGTAAATGATTTCCTGCGCTATATTTGCTCGCTTAAATACCCGATTTCGACATGAGCTGGTTTACAAATAAAGACACGCCTACAAAGAAGAAATCGATTGATATAGGGACTCTGTAGCTTTAACGTTAAATCATTTAAGGATTGAATATTCGGTATTTCGATCTGTCTACGGGGTATAATGTACCATTATACTTGTCTTAAGTACTTTTCTGACTTTACCATGTTTACATTAGCATGATTAGGTAATATTGCTCCATACCCTGTAGAAAGATCGAAAATACGAACTCAATACACTTACATTTAATAATGGTTGCCCTAACAGTTGTTCAGACTTTAAAAGTGTAAATACGTTGTATTTGTGTCAAAAATAGCGTGTTAAAGCTGTACTATGTACTGCTGGAACAGCGACGTTGCCAGAATTGCACTATTTGTTATCATAGCAACTTACGGCACGAGAACTTCTAGATGACATCACGCCATACAAATATAAAAGGTCATCAAAGCAATTCACTACACATTGATTGGTGTAGCTTCTCTCTGAACGTAAGTGTGTGTTCACTGTGAATTGGAGTGCAACACTTTAAAGTGGTTCATGTAAGGGCAATGCAATAGAAATGTAAACTTTACTGTATAAAATCCATGTTCATGAGAATCCCACTGGAAACTCGAGTTGTAAGTGAGGAAGTGTCGATTCCTACGTATGATGGGAAGTGAACAGTGTTGGTTCTACCCAGGAAAAGTCCACCACAAAATCATATATAACCTTGCAAGTTTTGAAAATGACGTAACACACCATACAAACAAACAAACAAACCCTGTTCATGATCACTTACATGTATATACAATCTTGATCTTGAACTTGTTAGAATGTGTATAAATGGTGTATGACCTTATCGTTATGAAGCATACTGCGCTATCATTACTTGTTACATTTTCAGTTCGCCACTACGCCTTCCTCTTTGATTTTCCTCTGTGATTTTCCTCTGTGATGTTCTTCTGAGATTTTCCTCTGTGATTTTCCTCTGTGATTGTTTGATTACGGGACAAAGTGTGGACTTTATGATACCGTCTCCCTCATTACGAAAAAAATGCGATAATCTTATAAAATTATAATTACAAATTAAATGTTTCAAATATACAATATGCAAACTTGTTAAGCTGAAATGAAGGTTTTATTTCATACCCCAGCCAACCCCGTTATCGCTTCTTTGAAAAGGCGTTGGATGGTATGAAAGTTAATACTCGGATCACGTAATGTAAATCCTGAAAAGGAAGACAATGTGTAGTATTTACTTACAATCTTGTATTGTCGTGCTCTAAGTTGTATTCTGTTGTTGCACTTGCACTGCCCAGTCATCCAAGTAGGACGTGCTTGGCTGTGTGTTGATGACTTGGCTGTTGTTTGTAATATCCATATAAACACGATCATGTTTGTGTTTTATTCATATTGCTTGTAAAGGCTACTAGATTTACTAAAAGCTGACTATAGAGTAAAAGTGAAAAAAAGTGTATAGTAAACTCCATTAACTCCAAGAGGATTGTGTTTTGTAACTATCATTCTAAGGCGGAGACAACATTTTGTGTTGGTGGTTTCGCATATTTGCTCTTATGTTGTCCCTGTAATGCTTGATTTTTCGGAATGTTTTTTTTTTTGGTGGAATGTTTTATGTCCCGTTTGCTTTTATAGAAGCTGTTTTAATATACTCTGAAAAGGTCTGTATTGCACGTTGCTTGCTGTGATCATGACGACCACTGTACAGTTCTTGAACAGTCGTAAATGGAATATTAGGTCAAACAAATAACATTAACCGAATCTAGTATGCACACTGTCGATCAATCACTGTACCTAATCCCCTATGTCTTAAAACTGTACTCGCATATTTGTATACGTAATGTGCAAATGTTATATCAAGTTATACATTAAAGTCGGGTTGCCTTCCACTACGAGAGTGCGATTTATACACTGTTCCAGTCAGATTAGTTATTCGGCACACGTCATACATCTTGGAACAAATCGATCGGAATTTGTATAACAGGAATGTCACTTATCGTCAGATTAACGTAGATATATTCGGAATCACCTAGAGCTGCTTGACATTCTGGAACGTTACGTGGCTTTAAGGGACACACAGCTCTCTTGAGGTATTAATTAAGCGTTTAAATTAGCCCTGCTATACATGCTTGGCATTCACGAAGTTTACCTTGCTTTAAAGGACACACGGCTCTCTTGAATTATTGATCCAGCATGCAAATTAGCAAGCTATACATGCATGGCGTTCAAGAAGGCTACATTTCTGAAAGGGACGCACGGCTATATTGAATTATTGTTCATGCATTTAAATTAGCACCGCTATACAAGCTTGGCATTCACGTAGTTTACCTTACTTCAAAGGACAGTAGTTAATTCATTCTAGACAAAACTCCGATTTGTTCTCTAATCACACACATCGCATATGAAGCTTCGGAAATACGTTCTGATAATTAGGTTTTATTACGAAATTCTCAGATCGCAAAACCACTCACACACCTTCCCAGATAGAAAATCTTACTATGGTTGTCTATTATATATTTGGTATATTTTGAGTATAAAATCGTGTTCAATCCTTTAGCGTAGGTCTTGATATATATCTCTTTACTGCAATCCGTTAGTGTAAATAGATATATACATCCTTTCACTAAACCTTTTTTGAAATAGCATTATTATATTGTATTACAACATAAACATCTCTCCAATCTGTGTTGATTTTTGTGAATTTCGAAATATTTTTTTGTATGATGCGACCTTTCTAATTCAGTCAAGTGTAACGTCTCTATGCAAGTAATGGTAGAGTATATTTGGATTGCAGTGGCAAATGAATATGGCGCCAACTTGACTGCAACATTACAAAATGGCTGTAACAATACAAAATGACGTTCCGACTATTTAAGTTTAGGAACCGCAGACAGATACACTTAATGATAAAAGCCTTTTTGACAAACAGATGTTTGCAACACAGATAGTATAGTAACTGATTAACTGACTGAAGCATCTAGCTTTCTTAACAAGCTGTCAAACCTGTTGGATCTGATATATTTGCGATGATATATTGAATTGTCAATGTAAAGGTAGATGATATAAAAATCGAACGGGAAAAGTAGCATTCACGGACGACAGTCCAGTCAACCACAAGCACACACAGAAACAACGAATAACGTTAAAAATGAATAAAAGGCAAAATAAGACATTACAAACACAAAAGGGTTGGTCGACAATAGGACTACAGCCCTGAAACGGTCAGTGGCAAAACAAAACGCTGGGGTTTAAACCAGGTCACTCTTACCATAATGTCATCCCAATAAACGGGCCAGTGTAAATAAAGATATCCTCGACAGGTTATAATCTCTAACATAGAAGACAGCATTTATAGGCAACATATGTAGAACACAAAACTGATCTTGTATATATAATATAAAAATGTAACTTTATTTATACCAATAAGCTAACAGATGTTAAGGGTTATTAATAATAACAACCTCATAACCTATAAATGACTGAGCCACATATTCTACCTATGTTTAATTAATAGATAGAGTCTGGTCTCAGCGTATTGGTTTTTTTAAATAACGAGATGGGTGTAGCCCACTGAGGTTTTTCAAATATTCAACGAGCTGAAACAGACTCTATCTGTCTTGTAGTATGGTGTACTTAGTGACCCTGTGACCCTTAGTGTCTCTAAATCATATTTAACTGTAGTTAGATTACGGTAAGGCCCCGCCCATTTGTAAATCCTGAATTAAAAGAGTTAAGGGGTTGATGCACTATTTTCAATTTTAAAGGCCTCTGAAAAAAACTAGAGAAAAAAAAATGAAAGAATTATCAAAATTCCATGACAAATAAAGGAGATATGACCTATTGAAAATATATAAAGAAACATAAAATAATGGAGGCGGACATCTTGGAAAGATTACGTAATCGCATCTTTTTACCATATATGGCATATTGACAAAATGTCTTTAAAGCAAAGAAAATCACTGCAAAGAAAAGTAAGCATACAATTTATACATTTGATATATATATATTTATGTTAAATGGATTTGCAGCTATTTTCTTTGCTTTAAAATGTATTTTGATATTTATTTCAGCTTTTTTGCAGGTATTTCATAGCCCTTTCAAATGCTATCATTCATCGAAGGCAATTTCACCGACCTTACTACAACATTAAATAGTCCGTCATAAATGAAATAAAATGTTAAGAAAAATGATCCTGTACAAGCCACAACACCTAAACTCAATGGCAACGCATCTCCACTCCTTAATTATGACAGCTCACATGGATGCTGTAGAAGAGAATGGAATCTATATTGAATTCCTAAAAGTATACAATTGGTAGCACCACTCAAATTAAAAACAAAGGTACGCGTAGCAGGTTGTGTCCATTTGTTGGCTTTTCATAAAACTTGACCTTTAGTTCGGAAACTATTCCGAATATCAAGTAAGCTATATACTAGCCGATACATTTAAATTGCACTGGATTTAGACCCCTACAATAATACAGTATCAAAATGGTGAGTTAAACAAGATCTGAACAATGCGCTAGTCTGTTTTACTCTAATTATCCTAAACTTACTGACAAAGATCCTCTACTTGGGAACATATTTTCTGTTTTCTTTATTCTTTCTTTCCAGTTTGTGTTCGCTGCTTCAAACGAATTCCATTGTCTGTATTAGTTTCTAATGAACTGATTATTTTAAGGAATAAACTATTAAACCGCATTAATGTTGCAAAATCCTCTATAAAAAGCTTAATTAAATGTCATAGATGTAATGGAATGGAACTTTAACGATGGAAAGACGCATTATTTAAATCGTATAGTTAAAGCAAATTGATAATGTGTGCCCTAATTAAACGAGATATGCACTCCGAATTTGGCGATGTCTTTCAACTGTAGGAATCGATTGTTCGACCCGTGACATAATGAATTAGATGATTGAAGAAAATAAAACACTTTTATTAGATTCTCTATATGAATTATTATAGGGAATGGCTGGTCGACGTCTGGTTATTTTCACCAATGAGCTGATTTAAGTGAGTGAAATTACAAAACGCGCCTACCACACAGTTAAGGCTTTCTTTTAACTGAAACATGCAGTTAAGTAGCATACTGATTACATGTTAAATGCGCTTGAGTATGATATCAACCGACATGGCTCGCCTTTTTGAACTCACGGCAAATGACGCGGTTATTTCCAACAGTGAATTGACGTCTTGATTCAAAGTCACAGTTAGATATTTTTATGTTCTTAGCGATTTACGATTTTGTTCACTGTTTTTTTGTCGTGTATGTAACTAGAGATCTGTAGTGAAGCGGTTATAAACTGGGTTTACCAGTGAGGAAAACAGATGTGAAATATACACAAAAACGCTGCTGGAAGCATAAAATAAAAAGAAAATTAGTTATTTTGCAGTGGAAGATGCAACTATAGTTCATCTCGTGAAGCTCCAAAACAGTATTCTCACGTTTGGATATGCCAGTCCACTCGTGAGTATACAGTCGATGAAATAAAGTTGCATTTTCCACTGAAAAATACCACCAATATTCTCTTTGCAATTGGTACCTCGTTTACATAATACGGGGTATATATCTCCCAGATAATTAATTTTGCTTGGGTATGAAACGATGCTAAGTATTTTAATTATCAATATAAAATTATTACAAGTAAACTTCTTCAGCGAGGTTTTCGTTATCATAATTGAAGTTTTTCATTTGCAGCGAGATTGCAGCGCAATTCGTACCTCATTCTGCATCATACCGAGTTTATATCTGTCCAGCTAATTCGTCTTGATAGGGAATGTAACGATGTAAAGGATTTCAATTATTGAAAGCACGTTATTACAAGTAAATGTTTTCAGCAAAGTTTCCGCTATCATAAACTACGTATATCTTTCTGAAAGTGCTTTCGCCGCAACGAAGGCCTGCTGGAGAAGTACAACGCCAACCTAAAACATTTTCCGCGACTAGGAATATCACAAACATTATTCTATGGAGATGAGATCTATAACCAGGAATTAACGATGAATGGCCACCCTTTTTGTAGTAAATTTAACTCTTAAACATCATATGAACATTTTTTGATAGTCTCTGAGAGAAACATATATTAAAAGCCGCTACTAAGTTGTATGTAAAAATAAGTATTATTTGCATGACTTAGATACTACTTTTACCACTGCGTGACTTCACGGGAAAATGAAGTAAATCTGAAATGTATGGCTGCACAATTATTGCCAGATAATTGATACATTTACCTTTGGATTAATTTACCTGTCCAAAGATTTCTACGTCATCAAATAAAATCTTATTCTAACTTTTCACAGATATTGCAATGTGTGAATTGTAATCTATTGTTGTGTATTGATTTCAATTTAAATAAACATATTCACGAAACAAAGCATGGCCGGAGAACTTTAATCAGGAAATTCGTCAGAGAAAGATACGACCCGTTAGAAGTACAACGCACTTTATGCTTGGTGATTGACCCCTCTACAGTCGGTCACTAGGTTTAACTTTTCTCTTGTGCGATGACTGTACCTTCTGAAACCCTGAAAGGGGAGGTTGGTGAATGAACGTTCGTCCCTCGGGTTTTCTGGTTGTACCCTAGATTGGTTTTCTCTTTGGCTGCAATTCTTAATACATCCTGAGATGTTTCTAATTATGTTTTTTAATATATTTTTACAATACCATATACGTGTATTGTTTCCTAATTTCTCTAATGTGGACTGTATGGTTAGAGATTTCCTTTCGATGGGACTACTTTTACTTTCACTGTCGTGTCAATTTGAGAAGTAAAGATAAGATAATAGCGAGGTTGAGTACACGTAAACCAATTCCAGCTTACCAGAGGGCTTTATTGCCTAAAGACCGTTAAAAGACGGTAACCCTGTCTACACCACCATTTGATCTTTGTTTGTGGTACAGTGCGGATCTACTGTGACATTGCGTTTGGATGCTGTGATTTATAGGACCATTCTTTTCATTTTTGAAATAATCAGTTGAAATAATCAGTTGAAATAATCAGTTAAAATAATCATGAGTCAATATTAGTTTAACGAGTCCACCGAAAAATAAATGTGAGCAGCATAGCATGCAAAGCGTAAGTAATATCGTCTGCAACAACAACACCAATGTACATAGTGTCAGCGATATCATCTACAACAAGTATAACATGCACAGTGCTAGTAATATTATCTGCAACAACAGCAACATGCATAGCGTCAGCGAAATAATATACAACAACAACAACATGCAAAACCCACAAATATTCTCTTTGCAATTTGTACCTCGTGCTACATCATACGGGGTATATATCTCCCAGCTAATTAGTTTTACTTGGGCATGGAACGATGTTAAATATTTCAATTATCAATATAAAATTATTACAAGTAATTTTCTTCAGCGAGGTTTTCGTTATCATAATTGAAGTTGATCATTTGCAGCGAGATTGCAGCGCAATTCGCACTTCATTCTGCATCATACCGAGTTTATATTTTTCCAGCTAATTCGTCTTGATAGGGAATGTAACGATGTAAAGGATTTCAATTATCGAAACCACGTTATTACAAGTATTTTTTTCAGCAAAGTTTCCGCTATCATAAACTACGTATATCTTTCTGAAAGTGCTGTCGTCGCAACAAAGGCCTGCTGGAGAAGTACAATACCAACCTAAAACTTTTTCTGCGACTAGGAATATCACAAACATTATTCTATGGAGATGAGATCTATAACCAGGAATTAACGATGAATGGGCACCATGTTTGTAGTAAATTTAACTCTTAAACATCATATGAACATTTCTTGATAGTCTCTGAAAGAAACATATATTAAAAGCCGCTACTAAGTTGTATGTAAAAATAAGTATTATTTGCATGACGTAGATACTACTTTTACCACTGCGTGACTGCACGGAGAAATGAGGTAAATCTGAATTGTATAGCTGCACAAATATTGCCAGATAATTGATACATTTACCTGTGGATTAATTTACCTGTCCAAAGATTTCTACGTCATCAAATAAAATTTTATTTTAACTTTTCACAGATATTGCAATGTGTGAATTGTAATCTATTGTTGTGTATTGATTTCAATTTAAATAAACATATTCACGAAACAAAGCATGAACGGAGAACTTTAATCAGGAAATTCGTCAGAGAAAGATACGACCCGTTAGAAGTACAACGCACTTATGCTTGGTGATTGACCCCTCTGCAGTCGGTCACTAGGCTTCACTTTTCTCTTGTGCGATGACTGTGCCTTCTGAAACCGTGAACGGGGAGGTTGGTGAATGAACGTTCGTCCCTCGGGTTTTCTGGTCGTACCCTATATTGGTTTTCTCTTTGGCTGCAACTGCCGTTGTTGTTCAGTGCAATTCTTAATACATCCTGAGATGTTTCTAACTATGTTTTTAATATATATTTTACAATACCATATACGTGTATCGTTTCCTAATTTCTCTAATGTGGACTGTATGGTTAGAGCTTTCCTTTCGATGAGATGTACTTTTATTTTCACTGTCGTGTCAATTTTGGAGGTAAAAATAAGATAATAGCGAGGTTTTGTACACGTAAACCAATTTCAGCTTACCAGAGGGCTTTATTGCCTAAAGACCGTTAACAGTCGGTAACCCTGTCTACACCACCATTTGATATTTTTTTGTGGTAAAGTGCGGATCTACGGTGACATTGCGTTTGGGTGCTGTGATTTATAGGACCATTCTTCTCATTTTTGAAATAATCAGTTAAAATAATCAGTTTAAATAATCAGTTAAAATAATCATGAGTCAATATCAGTTTAACGAGTCCACCGAAAAATAAATGTGAGCAGCATAGCATGCAAAGCGTAAGTAATATCGTCTGCAACAACAACACCAATGTACATAGTGTCAGCGATATCATCTACAACAAGTATAACATGCACAGTGCTAGTAATATTATCTGCAACAACAGCAACATGCATAGCGTCAGCGAAATAATATACAACAACAACAACATGCATAGCGTCAGCGAAATAATATACAACAACAACAACATGCATAGCGTCAGCGAAATAATATACAACAACAGCAACATGCATAGCGTCAGCGAAATAATATACAACAACAGCAACATGCATAGCGTCAGCGAAATAATATACAACAACAGCAACATGCATAGCGTCAGCGAAATAATATACAACAACAGCAACATGCATAGCGTCAGCGAAATAATATACAACAACAGCAACATGCATAGCGTCAGCGAAATAATATACAACAACAGCAACATGCATAGCGTCAGCGAAATAATATACAACAACAGCAACATGCATAGTGTCAGCGAAATAATATACAACAACAACAACATGCATAGTGTCAGCGATATCTTATCCCTAAATTTACTTTTTCCTAGACCGTCTGTGGTGCAATCTGGAGGCATTTACGCAACAAAACGATGCTGATTTTGTCTGTGAAATTATATTTTGTTTTCTAGAAGACAAAAACAAGCGAGCTAAATGAAGAAGTTACCTGACACCCATCCCCCTACCTGCACCCCCACCACCCCACCCCACTCTTGCAATTGTGGACGTTTTAATTGTTTCAATATTTGGGAAAATGTGTACGCAACTGCGTACTTTGCGTACAGGTAACTACATGCCTGACACGACATGCACAGCGTCAGCGATATCTTATATAACAATAGCATGCATAGCGTCAGTGAAATCTTCGACAACAGCAATGATATTCATAGGGAAAGAAATATTTGCAACAACAGTAACAACAGCATTATAAGTGTCAGCGATATAATCTGCAAATAAAATAAGCAATCGTTCAAACATGTTCTGCAACAAGAACAGCAAGAGGGTGCATTTACAACATACTAAGTAAACATATGTTTCGTACTGCAATGCAACGAGTGGCTCGATAAGCAGGATACATTAAACCAATTATTATTGTACGCTATTATAATTAGCAGAAGTATTTTATTCAGGCACCGTTGATGAAACAATGATGGGGATAACATGGACATATGTGAAATTGTATCGATGGTATATTTTGAAATAAATGTGTATTTCACACACTTGAACGTGTGGAGTAGATTATAAAGCATATATAAAATTCGAATAGGAAATGTAACATTCAAGGATCACAGTCTACCAAAGTCAACTAAACAAACAAATAATAACTACAAAGATAAATAAAAGGCAATATATGACATTCCACACATAACAGGATTGACAATAGGGCTACCGTCTTGGAACGGTAAGTGAAAAAAGGCCGTAGTTTTCTTTATAAATCAAGAAAAGAAGCGACAGTATCAGAAATGCTAGCTGTGTTGACTATATCACAACGTGTTCCTAAATCCTTTAAGGCGGGAAACGTTTGATGAACGTCTTTCACACCGTTTTATCGTGTCTTAAACGGTTTTCCCCTTGATGTTCTGACTTCAGACATGTCATCGAGTACATATGAGATTAGCTTTTTATGTTTAAATTACTTTTTTAAATATTATATACATGAACATTTCTGTGTTTTTTTCTTATAACGCATATATACGCTTTCCCAAATATAAAGGCTTAACTCGTTTGAGATATTTTTTGTTTATACTGTCCTGTTGTTTAGGGATGATGACAGGGTAAGGGTGAGGTTTGGTGCACCCTTGAGCCGGTTTAAACTCCCAGGTGGTCCCTCAGGCCACTGACCGTTCCAAGGCGGTAACCCAGTTGTCAACCCTTGTATGTTTGCGATGTACATTTTAACTGAATGTGTTTGTGATTTACTTTTTGAATCACCTGTGCGTTGTAATACTTGTTGGAGAGGAGACTGTGTTATGTGAATGGTACCCTTCCTGTTGTACTTTAACCTTTTATTTGAAATTGTTTTGGATATATAGTATTAACCATAGTCGAAAGGGAAGCATTCGCAATGTGAAATATGTCCTCCAGATACCAAGAGGTGTCATTAAATGACTGATTGTCTGGTGAAAGACTAAAAAGGAAATCTCTTTCATGGCAATACAAAAACAAATCTGCGACAACAGGTGCACAGTGTGTACCCATAGGGATACCAACACTGTGTTTATAAACGGTATAACGGTATAACTGCGCATTGTTTATTTAAGCTCCGCCCTAAAAGTAAATGTTACTCACTGGGAAAGATGCAATAGCTAATAACACATTACGGGGTCCGAGTATTAACATCCATACCCCATCCAACCCCTTCTCCAAGAAGCCAACATGAGGTTCCTGGGGTATGAAATAAAACATTAATTTTGTCTTAAAAAGTTTGCATATTGTAAAACTAAAACTTTTAGTAGGTAATTTTAAACAGGTTATCGTATTTTTAGAGTAAAACATTTTTTAAACGTGTTTTATTGTCGAAATATCCGTTATAAAATCCTGCTAATATATGCTTTCCCATCACTTAATGGAATTAAGGCGGGACCACGTAATAGGACAGTAGAAGCAGAAATGTAAGTATTAAATATTAAAGTGCCGGCATAATCATGATTATTATAAAAAAAAAAAAAATTAAAAAAATACCGTAACAAGCACCATCGGCATATTAGCGCTGTCCGGACCTGTTTTAATGTCATTTTAACGTCAACTGATTTTGTATTTCAACAATTTAGCCCTGTAATGCATCTGTTGTGCACCAAATAATCTAAACGAAGTAACTGCGCAGAAAGGGCGATACCTCAACTATTTGTATTCAGGCAAATTCGGGCAAATGACAATAAATTAACCATTCAAGAAGATAAAATAACACTTACGAGATGTTTTTCGGACACTAGTCTGTGGTATTATTTCTCGAATTAGAAGACCATACTGTGTTTGACAGTGGTTTCAGATTTAATGTTCAATTTCTTTATAAAGTAATTACTTGACACATATACGTCATTCGAGCTTAGTAGAGATATGTATAATCTCTCCTCGAACCTTTTTAGTGTGATAAGACCTGTAAATTAGGTAAAACGTGATCTTAGAATAATAAATAATGTCTTCCAGGCAATAACGTCGCATACTATGGTGATAAATGTTTGTTTGTTTTTTTCTTTTCAGTTTGACTTCTTGTATAGATCTATACATGTGTAATTTAACATTATATTAATTTAACATTTACCTTATAATGTGATATTGATATTTTGTCATATTCGCTGATGTTTAATAAGTCATCAACTTTGAAGTTTAATACATGATTGTAAATTGTTGACAGATGCAAAGGTAATAAGCAATTGTTATATAGTGGCTACAATCTACAAACATCATCTTACTATAAAGGCTATAGTTTATGGATAACCTATTATTGAAGTGCCAGAGTATATATATACCATGGTACTATAGTGACCGCCGCATCGTAGCGTTGTACAACAATACAGTTAATGAAAAATAGGAATTTTATTATGGTGTATTCATCGTGTAATAATCGCCGCTCGTTTTTATATTGGAGGCGATAGCGGAGCATCAAAAGACGATCTGCGACCACTAAACGGATAATATATTGTCACAAAATATTGTTTATCCGGTTTCAAGAGCTAGTTTCAGGGAAATGACATGTTTCCTGATAAACACATTTGACTAAAACTAACGACGTCACGTTGTTGACGGTTTAAAGTTACATGACTTGATTGCGATTTACACTTACACATTGAAGGTGAAGGAACGTTTAGTTCTATATATATTCTTAATTCGAAACACAGAAGACCATTTGTCCATGAATATACGTTTAACCATAACACACGTACATGTGTATACAGTTAAAGGCAGGTCACATGCATAGTAATATAAAATAAATGAATATAGTATTACATGTTAATATAATGTTAAAAGATATTAATATCATGATAACATTAAAAAATAAAAATGAATTATGAACTATAAGCCGCAGTCATATTCATTTATTAATTAATATTTTACAATGTGTTTGTAAAAGATATTGAAGAGGAGACATTAATTAATATAGGTACATCTGTGAAACTATTTTAATAATTAAACGTATATATTTCCAGGTATTTAACAATATTTTCGTCTTTAGACATGTTAGATGGTAACAGTTTGATGAATTTTAACTATTTGGCTTTCCCTATAAGTAACTTTAATTTACATTAGTCTTAGTTCATTAAACAGTGTACATTACATGATGGAATGATATTCATTCCAGGTTTGCTACGCAAGATATATGTTCTGTCATTTACATGTATTTGTAGTGTTTTTTGCCAACATCCTTTTTCAATATGTTACCTATGTGAAGCCATTCGAAAAAGGGCATGAAAGGAGACTTGTAGAAACATATGATCCTAAATTGGGTATGCATATGAAGGTGAACACGGAACATTCAATGTGTTATTTTCATACCATTCAATGGCCAGTGTTCCGAGTTTCTACTAAAATGCTTTGCCCTAAACGAAATAAACAAAACTGAATTTAGTTGGGAGCAGAGGTTATCAAGTGTGTGTATCACAAGTAACAGTCAAAATAGTATTGATAGAACTGAGCAAAATGTACGCACTTTTACCAAACAAAACGATACTAAATCGAAAGTCCCAGTCGAAAACATCCCAATTGCTGGTTAGTGCTAATCGAACTGGGAATATTGATGAGCAAAATAGTTGGACTTCAGTGCCATTATTTACAAATGAAATCCGGTGCTACTTGAAGACGAAGAAGAAGGAGAATGTGCCCCGCGAGGACTATATATATTTAGGTATATCCTCAAAGTTGTACGTTTAAATGACAAACAAATCCAAAGTTAGGTTACACACTTTTAATTCTATTATAAAAGCAACGATAATTTCTTCTACTACAAAAGCAATGATAATTTTAAACACATTTTTAACAATGATTATGAAGAATAACAAAAATCTATCTAAGTCCTAAATAACATCCAAAATAAAAACTCACTCAATACATGCGTGCGGCCCTTTTTATGGAGGCAGATGCTTTAATTTTATGAATATTAATGAGATAGCAAAGCTTCAACCTAGATGCTGCATAACAGTGAAATTACACCAGAGAACTTTCGCCATCATCAGCCATAATTTATTTAGCAGGCATGCGTGCTATGTAAATGATATTTAGCATGCACAGAGGAACCTATATCTGATGCATTGAATACTAAACTAATCAAATTAATACAGTACGTAAACATCATCACACAAATACGTAAGCTCTTCATCGCAGGCCTTTATCCACCGAGCTACCAATATCATTATAGTACACGCACCATTTTTCTTGCGTGTAAAGGAAATGAATCCTGGGTCATATTTATCACTCGAAAACACTAAAATCAAGCTATATTATGCTACAGATAAAATGCAAAATTAAGTTAAAATACGTTGCTTGTCATTGACTGGTCGTTATATGTGCAATCACGGTTAAAATTAGACTTTTGATCAAAGCCAGGCATGGATGTATTGCGTGCATCTTTAGCAACTCCATTAAATGTGAGTTTAAAGCGATTAGAGGCGATATGAAAGACTTTTGAGTGTAAATCAAGAAAATAATCAAACGAGCATATTGCGTTTCAGTTGCATTTTCGATGTGCAGATACATAAACTCCGTCTTATTTATTTAAGAATAAATACGTTCCCGTATTTTATCGGTGAATACAATAGAGTTAGGAGTTTAGATATGTAGCAATTAAATCACGAGTGCGTTAGCACGAATGATTTAATTACTCGCATCCGAACGACTAACCGATAAAATACAGGAACGTATTTATTATTTCGATTCTAACACGACAATAACCCCATTGTTTACGCTATTGCGGGGACACTATATTATCTCGGAGGTCAAGGTAATCAGGCTGCTATGTTTACAGGCTGTTCCATTGGGCGCAACCGTATGCACAGTTCTGCGCGGTACAGTATGTTTAAATACACTAGTAGTCACGTGACAAACAATTCAAAGTCATTGCTTACGTCATGTAGCTTGCACTGTATGACGTCAAACGTTCTCAGCTTGTTCAAGATGCTTATTAATGGTATGTGTACGGATGCATATAATGGAGGCTGTGCAAGGTTTGGAGCATGGCAAGTTTGTTGTAGTTAACATTTCATTAAATTTATTGGTAAGTTTGTCTTCGTGACGCATATTTACCAAGTGACGTCATGTAACGTGGCGCTTCGAACGGATGAAATATACGCGGGGAATTAATGGAGCAGCCGAATTTTATCATATAATAACATACAGTTGTCTCTCTTCTTTGTGCATATGAAAGACTGCGCAGGTCGTGTTAGAATTATTGTTAATATTATTATTTAAAAATGCCAGTATTTCTCGAGTTTATGTTGTTAAAATCATGTTTGAGTTAATTCCTATCATGCGTTAGAGTTTTAATAAATTATTTATTTATGATCGACGTACACATTAATTGAATTGCTTGTGCAACTGCAAGAAAAAGAACAGCAAGAATTAACATATACGATTTAGCGACACATATTATCACTACAAAGTGGATGTAGGTAACATGAGACTCACTTTAATGTACATGTACATTTCATAAGAAACTGAAACATAATGATCGTTGTCCATTGTTACTTGGACGCTAAACACTCTTGTTGATCGCTCTCAGTACCTTTAATGCAACGGAAAACGAATGTTCCTACAAAGTATCTGACATAAATGCGGCTGCTATTACTTTAACTTAAAGTTGTACAGTCCCTCATAACTCATTAATATGAATGAGTCACGCGTGAAAAAGTTTCAAATCGACGAACACCCTAAAAGTTATAAGCAGAAATCGTTGCGTAAAATTTCACATTTGTATTTAGCCTCCGTACAGGTAACATCGATAAATATACGGCTCCAGAATATATGTGATAAAATATTTGTTGCCCGGAACGGGATTTGAACCTCAGTATTGCACTTGTAAGTTTTGAAAGATGTACGCTGAATCACTAGACCACTGCTATTTATTGGTATGTTGTTGCATTTTAACACTAAATAGGCATTACGTACTAACAACCGCGCGCACACCAACTCATCAAATGCTAAATAACAAGTCGAGATAACAAGTGTAAATACGTTGTATTTGTGTCAAAAATAGCGTGTTAAAGCTGTACTATGTACTGCTGGAACAGCGACGTTGCCAGAATTGCACTATTTGTTATCATAGCAACTTACGGCACGAGAACTTCTAGATTAC
>JAWPHD010018873.1:0-38050 GCA_037043455.1 Cyrtodaria siliqua
ACTAGAACAACGCAGAAATATTTAAAAAAAATATATATTCAAGTGTTGGGCATGGTAGGTGGGGTGATGCGGTGAGAGGCAGTGGTGGGGGGTGGGGGTGGGGGTTGACGGGGAGGGTTGCAACATATTTGTGTAAGAATTGACAAAAGCTCACAGAAATATGTAAAAAAAAAAAAAAGTTTCAAGTCTGGGGCGGGCTGGGGTGGGGGAGGGAGGTGATGGGTTGAGAGGCGTGGGGGTGGGGGCGGGGAGGGTTGCAACATATATGTGTAAGAACTGACAAAATAAACACAGAAATATGTAAAAAAAAAAACAGTTTCAAATCTGGGGCGGGGTGCGGGTGGGGGGTGATGGGGTGAGAGGCAGGGAGTGGGGTGGGGTGGTGGGACAGGGAGGGTTGCAACATATATGTGTAAAAATTGACTAAAACAAAACAGAAATATTTAAAAAAATAAATAATAATAATTCAAGTGTGGGGCGTGGTGAGTGGGGTGATGGGGTGAGAGGCGGGGGGTGGGGGGAGCGGGGTTGACGGGGAGGGTTACAACATATTTGTGTAAGAATTGACAAAAGCTCACAGAAATATGTAAACAAAAAAAAACAAAAAAAGTTTCAAGTCTGGTGCGGGGTGGGTTTGGGGGGAGGTGATGGGATGAGAGGCGTGGGGGTGGTGGGGGCGCGGAGGGTTGCAACATATATTTGTAAGAATTGACTAAAACAACACAGAAATATGTAAACAAAAAAAACAAAAAAAGTTTCAAGTCTGGTGCGTGGTGGGTTTGGGGGGAGGTGATGGGATGAGAGGCGTGGGGGTGGTGGGGGCGGGGAGGGTTGCAACATATATTTGTAAGAATTGACTAAAACAACACAGAAATATGTAAAAAAAAAAAAAAAAAAAGTGGGGAGGGAAGTGGGGGCGGGGGTAGAGGTGGGGGGGAGAGGAGGGAGCCCATGATACCGCGAAGCCTCTCAGCATTTTAAGCCTAGATTTTCACATATCCTACTATGTATTATACTATACTGTTAAACATAAATTTACATTAAATGGATTAACTGATCGTGATTTACCACTGCTCTGTTACAGTTATTGAACACTTTCACGAAAAAGATGTTGGAGATGATAAGCAAGTAATTCCAGTAGGACAAACAATGGTATTGCAATACAATATGGTTACCATGATAACGGTATCGATACCTGTTGTGTGCATGATTGTCACAGGTAATATGGCTGCCGCCCTGGATTGGCACTTTACAGGTAATTTCAATTTTGATTCTGATAACTGTTAACATGCTATTTCATATCTAGTTCTAAACCTGACTAAAACATGACAAGCTTGCTTAATTCAATGTGTATCGACTGGTAATATATAATGCAGTGCATATTTGACCGTATACATCATTGGATGATGAAAGTGTGTGCATAAAATGTGTTGCCATGTTGTATTCAAATTATAACATCCCTAACTCCCACGTGAGTAAACAAAGCTGAAGGTAGGTATTTAATATCTCGTAATATTCCAACGTTTGTATAGGGCATGTTAAGCAATATCCCTTAGATCAAACTGCCTGTGTCTCTAGAACTGTTTACTTTATTTCTTCTCTGACCTTACCAGACATGTTTAGGATTTTGATATTTCATCCGACTGTGTACGGTCAGAGCGGTTCCTATAGTAAAAACACGGGGATATCAGGAGGGGTATACCCTCTTGGTTTTAAGTCAATATATCTAAGAACGTATTCATCGAATTAACATTACAAACATCGGAAGTGATTATCAATATATTTATTTGAAAGCAGTACATATATATATAAGTAAAGTGTTTAATTTCCATACATGGTATTTCGTCTTCTGCGGAATGCTTTCACTAAATAGTTAGCAACTTTTCTAGGAACGTTCTTAACTAGATATACGAGTTTCTCAGGTTCGTTCATAATGAATTGCAAATCAATTAATTGTTCATAAAACACACCTTCTCTTATATCATTATAGAAAGTTTGAATGTTGATTAACGGCTCATCAACACAGTATAGGTTATTTATAGCCGCCCCAGAGAGAGGGGAAGGATACATAGAAATCCAGGAACCGTGCCCTACTCTTATTATCGAATAGATTCCTATGGTTCTTTAACGTGCTCGGAGAAAAGACCGATACACGGGACCGCCCGGTTTATGTCCCAATCCGACAGACGAGGCTAAGGGAAAGTGTCTTGCCCAAGAACACACAGACGAAACTCAGTGGCACCACGGAGGATTGAACCCGGGGCCTCCGGTTACAAATCCGCCGCGCACCGACTGCGCCACGCCAGCCCTCATTATAGAAAGAACATTTAATTAAAAAATAGATCTCAATTCTCAATGTGAGTGACATTGCAAAATCTGCAAAGTCTTTGTTCAGGAGGCTCTCCAACATAACGCCCAGTCTCTACCCTATATGAAATTTGCTTAATCAATTCTCAGTTACTCAATATAAGTTCCGTTTAAGCTCATGCCTGTCTGCATGCCGTTTTTGAAGTTTAGTTTCTTTTCATTTTAGACAGTTGCGATATAGGACCTCATCGGTATATTTTTGTAAATTACACACACATACATCACAATTTGTTTAACCACAAGATTCAAGAATTGTTTTAATACATTTCAAGAAAGGATCAACTATTCAAAAATGTATGCTAATTTTAAGATAAATTCGCTATAAAATGCCAATTTTCTTTTAACTTTTTATCGGATCGTTATTTAGTTTGAAGTGGAGTCTTACATATTGCAAAATTATTAAAATGTTATATTCTAGAAAATTAAATATTGATGGGTTACACTTACAATCAATTAATATTAACTTCCTTAAAGCTACAGACGTCCTATATCAATCGATTTCTTCTTTGTAGGCGTGTCTTTATTTGTAACTTCATGTTCACCAGCTCATGTCGAAATCGGGTATTTAAGCGAGCAAATATAGCGCATGAAATCATTGACAGGTAGCGCCGTGGTGTAATGGTTAGCATTGCGGCTTAGTAACCCAGGGATCGCGCGTTCAATCCCAGCCAGGACCGAATTTGGGTTAATTACCGAAATATTTCAAAAGTATTTCCTACCTTACCAGTCCTTCGGATGAGACTTAAAACCTAGGTCTGCTCGCTAAAATGCTTAGTGCAATACAGCGAGGATAAATAAACGCTTATACACACGCATGAAATCATTTACTGTATATACGTCGACCAGTGCACATCGTACCTATATAAGGTAACAGTAATTTTTACCGAAAAAAAAAGTTAGCTTCTTTCGGGGCTCGAACACACGACCTTCTGATTTCAAGTCCTGTGCTCTATCCACTGAACTACAACGCTACTTGAGAAAAAAGTATACTAACTACCATATATTATGAGGCAAAATAACTTAACATATTTGAACGCAACTAAAGATGGTTCAATAAATATGCAGTCCATATTGTCGCACGTGTAAATTAAAATTGCCTGGTGTAATACTGTATCTTATCAATATGAAACTAATACTTCGTCTCAAATCAACCATATAGCGACTTGTTATTAGCGCTTGATGAGTTTTGTGCGCGCTCTTTTTATTACGTAATGCCTATTTAGTGTTAAAAATGCTACAAAATACCAATAAATAGCAGTGGTCTAGAGGTTCAGCGTACATCTTTCAAATCTTACAAGTGCAAGACTGCGGTTCAAATCCCGTTCCGGGCAACTATTTTTTTATCACATATATTCTGGAACCGTATATTTATCGATGTTTCATGTACGGAGGCTAAATAAATATGTGAACTTTTACGTATCGATTTCTCCTTATATACCGACTTTTGGGGTGTTCGTCGATTTGAAACTACTTCACACGTGACTCATTCATATTCATGAGTTATTACCAGTTAAAATGGGGACTGTACAGCTTTAAGTTAATCGTATCTTATACTGATATACCGAACTATGTATCCTTTATAACTGGAATATTATGATAAAAAAAAAAAAAATATGAATGAATTTTTAAAATATCTGTGTATACAATGTTCGTATTCGATCCAAAAAAAAGTTATTAAACACTTCTACAGTCGAAAAAGTCTGTCTAACAACGTCTAACGTGTAGTTAAAATATAAAGATATGCACTTTGGAAGAAGGTTACTTTACTAGTCACTTATACTGCAAACTGACATTGTACATCTGCGTGTATAACATTTGTCTTTATTAAATTATATGCAGTGAAAATGTTATGTTCACAGGGCCAAATATTGCACTTAACAAACGCACAACTCAGTCATCAACCGCCTATGATGGATCTGCAGACAAAGCTGTTGATGGAAACACGGACACAGATTATGATCAGGGAGGAAGCTGTACTCACACAGCTGATGTCATCCCGTGGTGGAGTGTATATCTTAATGGAAACTACAAAGTATCCGGAATCATTATTTACAACCGAGATAGTTGTAAGTAAAGATAACGTTGCTAAATTGATAATAAGTAACAGTTAATACAGAGAGCCAGTGCGGAAATAATCACTATGTTCGTTATTTGAATTGTTATAGTTTATTTAATAAGCCCAACAGTATCGCGGCGCGCGCGCACACACACACACACACACACACACACACGCACATACATATATACATGTGTGTATATATAGGGAGAAATATTTGTGAACTACCAAGGACATACAACCTTCGGACGAACTACGGCAGGGCGTCTAGCTTTGACGAGATACACAGAAATCAAGCGTATGCATTCACTCCTTAAAAAAGGTAGATGCAACACACGTTGATGAACTGTATCTTTACATCATAACACACTTGTCTGGAGGCACAATTAACATATAGACGCATACATACATACAATTATAGCTCATATGAGTGGGCCACATTTAAGCATTCAACCATACACAGCTATATTGAGACAGTGACAATGAAAGGTGCCGGATCTTGGGGATACTGTGAATTCAGTAAATATAATAAAGGGAGAGAATTTGAACTCAAAGGTATGTATATATATATATATATATATATATATATATATATATATATATATATATATATTTATATATGCGATTATTATGTAGATGCTGAATATTTTGCTTATTGGTCCCAATTAAGGTCATCCAAATATACGATGGTAATTTTAAAAAGTATTTCAAAGTAAATATGACTTACCACATCACCTTATCAAAGACAAGCTTATTACTCTCATTCAAAAAACGTTCACTAGAGAAAAAAACTACAGTTCTGACCTGAAAAAAATTAAAGCGTTTTTTACTAACGACAGTTTATACAATTAGACAATGTGGACTTGCCAAGAAGTTTATTGTCGTCAGGTTTGGAACTACCATTTATATACAAATTGTTGGTATCTCTATGGGTACGAACTGTGCACCTCTTGTCGCAGATTTGTTCTTGTATTGCAATGAAAGAGATTTCATGTTGAGTCTTTCATCCGATACTCAGGGAGATGTAATTGAAGCATTTAATGACACCTCTCAGTATTTTGATGGCATAATGAACATTGACATTCCTTTCTTGTCTAGTACGGTTGAATATATTTAAATAACATTTTGAGTTTTCAACTTTTTTTCATTGTTCTACCATAGGATTGAGTATATTATTGGTGAAATGTAATCAACAGTTAGTAATATGCAAAAAAACAATTTCTTTATACAATCCTTATAATTAATATTAATGATTCAACAAATGCAATGTAAAACAACTAACGGGCCGTCGCGAGTTTTTGAAAAAATAAAGATTGCTGTCTGTACTTTTAATGATTTACATGTATTGTGATGCATGTATTTTAAACATCTATGATAAATGCCTGTTCTTATTAAAACTGACATTACGAGGTATCGCCTTAATTCCATTAAACGATGGGAAAGTTTAAATTAACAGGATTTTATAACGGATATTTCGACAATAAAACACGTTTAATTTTCTTTTCAATAACCTGTTTAAAATTACTTTAATAATTAGTTTTAAATATGCAAATTGTTTAAGCCGAAATTAAGCTTTTCATTCCCCAGCCAACCCCGTTTTCGCTTCCTTGAGAAGGGGTCGGATGGGGTATGAAAGTTAATACTAGGACCAGGTAATGGAGTCTTCCCCACTCATCTTAATTTAACATCTGTTCTATATCTGGCTTACGATTACGGTTCTCAATAAGCAACGTAGACTATATTAGAGTCAAACTAGTTGTTCGGTTAATAAATTAAAATATACAACCCTTTAAGGTTAATGGATGCTTTCTGGTTATATGTTTCATTAGGGATTATAAAACTATTATGGAAAACATGTATATATATGTATTTTGGGGTTTCTGGACCAAAGCTCTCGCTTTGCTCGAGTTTGATCCAGAAACCCCCAAAATACATATATAAGTAAATGGTGATTTACTTGATTTATTAAAACGTTTTTAGAATAGGGGTAGTGAAGATTGCAAGTTTAGTTTTTTTTATAACTTATCAAAATTACACCCCCAAAATATAAAATGTTTATTTAATACAAAACAAATTTGTCGATTTGTTATCAAAATTACACCAAAATCAACGAATAAACACAAAGTCAATATAATATGATTTAAACCTTAATACGTCTAAATCGGAGACACTCAGCGTTGTACGACTTTAACCTCCAATAATCGTTCTTTTTTCTAATTGAAACTGCACCGCAACCAACACACACTTGATATTTTGCATAAGTGCCTTTTTTACATATTAGACACGGTAATGCATGACTTGTTTTTAATCTATATTTATGCAAACTGCAATAATTAGAATCTTTTGTAGGCTTATTTGTACATGGATTATGTGATCCAATTTTAAGAAATTTACAAACATTGATTTCCA
Organism: Cyrtodaria siliqua; assembly: GCA_037043455.1. Taxonomy (NCBI): domain Eukaryota; kingdom Metazoa; phylum Mollusca; class Bivalvia; order Adapedonta; family Hiatellidae; genus Cyrtodaria; species Cyrtodaria siliqua. Next base: position 6,833 of record JAWPHD010018873.1, read on the forward strand.
TTGTCTATTTTTGATATAATTATTTTATATTTAAGAAAAATTATTTCTAATATATAACAAATAAAGGAAATGGAAAACGAGGAGACTATAAAAGAATTAATACTTTTGTTTAAAACAGGTGTAATAGATAAGCAAACACTATCTAACGGTATAAATGCATTAAAACCAAAGGAAACTTCGAAAGAGGTTAAATCTCAAACATTAAAAAATTTACTCAAGAGACGACGTGCAAAAAAACAACGTAAACGAGAAAAGCAGAAATATGATAAATTACAAGAAAATGTTATAAATGAACAAAAGCAAAAATATGATAAATTACAAGAAAATGTTATAAATTAACTAAAACAATTTTTCAAGATAGAAAATTAAAACTGGTTGACAAACCAATGTGTGGCTATTTCAAAGCATACGAGATATCTGCCGAGAAATACAAAGACCTTCAAAAACTATTTCGTGATAAGAAATCCATTATCACAAAACAAATAAGCAAAGAGCTGACAAAGATGAATGGATTAAAGTTTCAATTAGGTCTCATTGTAAATTTATTTAAAGATGATGGTAATACCAAAAAATACACCACAGCAGTATTACACAGCGAACAAAATGCAATCTTGAATTCTGAAAAAATAAATGAGTTCTACGATGAGTCATCTGCATTTATACAAGAGAGTCTTGAAAGATTTACAAACACAGCATCCGGATTAGAAATTGATCACTGTGTTAAGCTTTACTTAAATATTGCAAAGTACGAGCCGTTAAAAGGTTCTTCATATATTCCTTTACCCAAAGCAGTAGCTGATAAGAAAGCAATTATAATGTAAAAAACAATGATGATAAATGTTTGTTCCATGCAATACATTCTGCTTTAAATCCAGCTGCAGATCATACAGACAGATTATCAAAGTATCCTAGTATAGAGTTCTTGAAGAAAGATAACATTGATTTTCCCACTCCAACTTCTCAAATAACCAAAGTAGAAAAACAAAATAATCTTGCTATTAATGTTTATGGATATACCATAACAGGAAAAAATAAAAAGGTATCTGTTTTTCCATATAAAATATCAGAACAACCAAAAGATATTGAACGAATTAATTTGATCTTAATATCTGAAGACACTGAGGTTGAATCAGAGAACGAAGACGATCCAAATAATGAAGAAGGAATTATAGATGACAACTATAACCATGATGATTATTCCAAAGAACCAAAAAAATTAACAACAAAATATCACTATTGCTGGATTAAAAATCTGAATAGACTACTCTGGGACCAAAACAAACACCATGGTCAAACTTACTTCTGCGATCGTTGCCTTCACGGCTATTCTGGAAAAGGACTACTTACCAAACACAAAGAAGACTGTGATGGTATCAACAAAAATTCTTGCAGAATAGAAATGCCGCAAGAAGGTAAAAATACTGTAAAATTTAAAAATCATCAAAATCAGATGCCTGTGCCTCATGGAATATATGCTGATTTTGAGAGTATAATCAAACCACATTCAATCACATTTGGAAAGAAATCTGAAATTCAAAATGTACACGAAGCTTGTGGTTTTGGATACCAGGTTGTCAGATATGATGGCAAAGCTAAAGAACCTGTTATTTACAGAGGTGAAGATGTTGTTGAAAAGTTTTTAAATCACTTAGAATGTGAGAAGAGCAACATTTATAATATATTTGCTCACCCAAAACCATTAATCATGACACAACAAAATGAGGAAGATTATGAAAAGCAACACACTGCTGGATATGCGAGAATGAAATAGGTAGGAAATGTAGCAAAAACTGTAAAGTAAGAGACCACTGTCTTTTACAGGTGTATATAGAGGTGCAGCACACAAAAACTGTAACCTGAAACTGAAAATAAAACCAAATAAAACAATCATCCCTGTTGTATTTCACAACCTCAAAGGATATGATAGTCATCTTATAATGCAAAAAATACATAAAATGACAGGTAATATTACATGCATTCCAAACAACGCTGAAAAGTATATTTCATTTAGTGCCGGACAACTTACATTTTTGGATAGCTTTCAGTTTATGGCTTCGTCTCTGGAAAAATTGGTTAAAGCAACAGACAAATCTGATTTCAAAATTACCAAAAATCAGTTTGGAGAACAAACAGATTTACTTTTACGAAAAGGTGTTTATCCATACGAATATATGGACAGTATGGTAAGATTTAAGGAAACGCAATTACCGCCTATAGAAAAGTTTTGCAGTAGTCTCTCAGATGAAAGTATAAGTCCGGAAGATTACGAATACGCTCAAAAAATATGGGAAGAGTTTGACTGTAAAACTCTTGGAGACTATCATGATTTATATCTAAAAACTGATGTAACTCTGTTAGCAGATGTATTTCAAACTTTCAGAAAAACATGCATGAGTGCATACAAACTTGATGCTTTACATTATTATACAGCACCTGGATTATCTTGGGATGCTTTACTCAAACATTCAAAAATAAAATTAGAACTTTTGACAGACACTGACAAGCACTTGTTTCTAGAAAAAGGAATGCGAGGTGGCATAAGTATGGTATCAAAACGATATGCCAAAGCAAACAATCCACATGTAGCTGATTATAACCCTAACGAGGAAAACAACTTCTTAATGTATTTTTATGCAAATAATCTTTATGGATGGGCAATGAGTCAGCCACTTCCATATTCTGGCTTTGTTTGGAAAGCCAAAAACAAAGGAAAATATTCTAAACCAAAACCTGGCAAAGGACAAATACTTGAAGTTGATTTGGAATATCCAAAAGAACTTCATGAAGCTCACAATGACTATCCGCTTGCACCGGAAAGATTAGCAGTGAAAAAGGAATGGTTGTCTGAATACCAAACAGATCTGTTAGAAAATAATAGCATGATAAATACAGAACAACTAGTCCCCAATCTTATGGACAAAGAAAAATATGTGTTACATTACAAAAACCTGCAACTGTATTTATCTTTAGGCATGAAACTAAAGAAAATACACAGAGTATTAGCATTTAATGAAAAACCATGGATGGCATCATACATAAACCTAAACACAGAACTTAGGAAAAAGAGCTAATTCAACTTTTGAAAAATATTTTTACAAACTTATGAACAACTCTGTGTTTGGCAAAACAATGGAAAATCTACGCAAGCGGACTGATATAAAACTAGTCAGAACTGACGGCTCTGAAAATGAAAAGATAAGAAAAATACTAGCCAAACCCAACTTTAACAGGCGTATAAAGTTTTCAGATGAATTGTCAGCAATACATGTAAACAAAACAAAATTAACATTTAACAAACCAATCTATGTTGGGATGTCAGTATTGGATTTATCAAAGTACATGATGTATGACTGGTACTATAATACCCTAAAGAAAAGGTACGGAGATGACTGTACTTTATTATACACCGACACTGACAGCTTGCTGGTAGATATCAAAACAGAAGATGTGTACAAAGACATGGCTGAAATGAAAGATGAGTATGACTTGAGTGATTATCCGAAATACCATCCACTGCACGATGATACAAATAAAAAAGTAATAGGTAAAATGAAAGATGAATGTGCTGGTGTTTCTATAGTTGAGTATGTTGGATTAAGGCCCAAACTATATTCTATTTTGAGAGCGGATGAGCAGATGATTGAGAAAGTAATAGATCAAATGAAAAATGAATGTCCTGGTTTTTCGATAGTTGAGTATATTGAATCAAGACCTGAACTATATTCTATTTTGGGGGCGGATGTGCAGATGATTGAAAAAGTAACAGACAAAATAAAAGATGAATGTGTTCCTATAGTTGAATCCAAACTATGTTCTATTTTGGGAGCGGATAAGCAGATGATTAAGAAAGTAATAGATAAAATGAAAGATGAATGTCCTGGTATAGCTAAGACTATGGCTGAGAATATTGGATTAAGATCCAAACTATATTCTATGTTGAGAGCGGATGTGCAGATTTTTAAAAAAGCAATGGAAGATGAATGTGTTCCTTACAGTTGAGGATATTGGATTAAGATCCAAACAAGATTCTATTTTGAAAGTGAATGAGCAGATTATTAAGAAAGCAAAGGGTGTAAAAGAATATGTAATCAAAAAACATATAAACTTTGAAAACTACAAGGATGCATTGTTTGGCAAGAAAAAATACACCCATGAAATGAATATGATACGCTCAATAAAGCATGAGATATATGGCATAAAAGTAAACAAAGTATCACTGTCACCATTTTACTCTAAAAGATACATAGCACCAGACGGTATTAAAACTGATGCCCATGGATTTTATAAAAACTTATAAACGCGTTTGGGTATCAGCAGGAACAATAAGTAGTTCTTCTTTGACAAATCCTCTTTGAGGCGCTGGTGCTTTTAAATAATAAACTCTTATGCCTTGCGTCACCATATAACTTTTAATCTTGTGAATATCTACACTCCACATTGGATCAGTTGCTCTGCGTCTTCCACCTTCTTGTTCCCCAGGTTGATATAAATATCTTACACTGGCATTCATACAGATAGGATTACCTTTTAATGTTTTTGTTTCAACAGGAGGGGGCTTTTTTGTCTCCGCATTTAATGCTTTAACAACTTCTGGTAATCTCTTTACCCATTCTCTATTACGTTTTTGCGAATCTATTTCCTAAGCATACTGATAGTCAAACAATCTTTCAGCTAATGTTCTGTTAAATCTTTCCACTAAAGCTTGGTCTCTGTGTATTTCTGTTCTGCCCCGTCTGATATTTACATTATGTTTTGCCATCAACTGCGATACTGCACCCATGAATTCTCTGCCTGGATCCACTTGTAATAACTTTGGATATTTTAAATGCCGACTGTATATTTTTTCAAATGCTTTAGCAACTTCTTTACTATCCTTGGAAGTCAGTGGCTCTGCTTCTTTGTATCTACTCGCAATATCAACCACAGTCAATGCATATTTATATGTCTTGCGTCCATGGCCAAAGCCAAAAGTATCATGCGGTAAAAATAACAAATCAGCTTGATGCACTCCATTCTTAGCAAAAACATCAAACCTGGGTCTAACTATTTTCTTTGGTGCGGGTAAATAAATCTGCCACACAGCTTGTTTCTTTAAAAATGCTAATGCCTGTTTCTTACTGACACCAGCCTCTTTTGCCAATTTTTTAACTGCTGAGTAACCTTTCCAAAATCCTTTTGGGCTGTAATAAATCTTTTCCATTTTTTCTACTAAAGATTAAACTTTATATAACTATAAAGAAAAAATGGAAATCACAACTGCACGATTTGATGAACTGCTCGAAGAGCAATATCAAAATAGCACAAAGAAATGGACAGACTTGGAAATAAAAAAAATATACACTATTACAGATACGAAAATAGTAGATACTGAATATGGTCCAACCATGGTATTGACATTATTAGACAACGGTGAAGTATGGGCGCCTGATCCTCTCAAAAATAAATTAGAGAAGAGTGCTAAACCACCATATTATATGCGACCACTTGGATTGAAACCATGTAAAAACAAAAAAAATAGGTATCACGCATATGACTTAGTTTTTCCAAAGGTTATTTCAAAGTAAACATACTTAGTCATTCCAAATCTAAAGTAATTATAGTTTTAAACTATTTCTTTTTATGAAATCAATGTATACGCCACAAATCCAGTTGCAGCCATGCCCACCACAATAAACGTAATTTCTCTATTCTGTTGATCCGGAGATGGTGTATAAAAATCACTCAACTTGGGCTCCGGTTCCAAAAGCAAATGTTTGCCAGTTGTATAATAATACTGTTTCATAGCTTGGTCTACATCATCAAAAGTCTGCTCTGCATGATGCTCTTTCTGCAGTTGCTTATTAATAAAATCTAATATTTCTGTTCTTTTTTTATTCCACTCCACTTGTGCTGCGTTTAATTGTTCCACTGCTTTGTCATGCCTTTGTCTTTCCTCGTCTGAATGACTTCCCATTTTTGAAAAGAAATAATTTGAACCGCTAAATGCCAATGCATTTGTTAATGCGCCACCTATCATCATTGCTACTGCGCTTGCCATTTTTTTTATATATATTTTTTTTAAAATTATTTCATAATATCTGCAGGAATAATACCTTGCTTAATCAGCATATCCTTTGTAGCCATTGCTAACATTATATCCACAGACAGCATCCCAACATCTACCATATTAAAATCCACTTTAGGGGCTGGTCTTTTTAGTAGTTTTCTGCCAATCTCAGAATATCCAACAGTTAGAAGTGTTTCCACTCCAGCGTGATACATCATATTTACAATTTGTTTTCCGTCAATACTTGCTGCCATTTTTTTTATATGATTATTTTTTTTAAATAAATTATTAAAAATCAAACGGGTCTTTTGGTGCAACATGAACAGGTTGCACAGCTACAGGTTGCGTAGCAGATTTCTTGTTATAAATATACAAACCCAACTCAGCAATGCCTAATAAAACCAGACACGGTGGAATATAATTTTTGTATACGTTTATTTTGATTTTTTCTGGTTCTTTTTCACCTATTGTTATTTTTGTTATTTCATTTGCATCTTGCTTTGCTGCATCTTGAAGCAAACGCTTTGCCTTTCTTGCCGCTGCTCCTTTTTTCCCAGCCTCTATTCGTTTTGGAATTTTTACTTTTTGTTGTTCAATAGGTTGTGTAACAACAGGTATAACTTCACTCTCTTGGTTCTCCATTTATATTATCTATATTTTTATTTTTATTAAAATCAATATGTCTAACAGTTGTCAGTATTGCTGTAAATGGCGCTAAGCACATCCCATACCTGTAATACAACTCACAACAAGCACTTGTCAAAGCATGATTAATAAATGGGTCTTCCTCCAAATCTTCTATCAGTTTTGGTGAATTGGTTACATTTAAATATTTTGATACTCCCATCACATACAAGTTAATAAAAGAATTGCCTAAAGTCTTTGTCATGCTTGCCCCAAGCCTTGCTTCATATCTGCAGTAAAGTTTGTTAATTTCATCCGGTGGCATGCCATCTATATTTGTGAGTTGTATGTCTTTACCCAAATATTGACGACTACCGCCGCCAGCCACTATGGCTGATAATCTTTCTTTTTTTGTTTCTTGTTGCTTTGATTCATCACGTTCCGTAAAACCTTCCGATATATCTTGTAATAGTTCTTCCGCATTCATTTTCATATTAATAATTTTATTTTTTATCTTGAAATAAATATAAAACACAAAACAACCAGCTGCGATATTCATGCAAGTAGTAATTGTTAGTATTGTTAATAGCATTGTTATTAATATTGCTATTTTTTTATTAACATTATTAATTTGCTGCAAGCATTGCTATTAACATTGCTACTTTGCTATGAGCAATGCTATAAGCATTACTATATTTTCTGATATTTTCATTATATTTTCATGTCAGTATTGCTATTAACATTGCTACTTTGCTGTTAGTATTACTATTAGCAACAAAGCAATGCTGTTAGAAAAAAAAGCATTGCTGTTAGAAAGTATTCAACCCAATAACCAGTTGGTTGGTCAGTCCTCAAAATTAACTTGGAATATTTAGTCTTTGCTAAAGCTTTTCTTATTCTGGTTCTCTCTTCCAGCGTCGAAATAACATCATTTTCTCTCAAACAATTTTCATAACTATCTCTGTCCTTGGTGTAAAACATACACAACCATTTTGCTTGCTCCCGCAAATCTTTTAATACAGAATTATATCTCTGTGAAATGACCCACACTGATTGTTTGGCGTGACGGCCAGAGAATGCCAACTCTGACAACATATCTTTTTTCTTTGTTAATTCTTTTGTGGCGGAGCAATCATCAATGATGTATAATGTTGGCTTGCCAGCATATTGTTTGAAAAATAAACGCAACAGTTCTTGCAGCATTTCTTTGCCGTTGCTAACAGGATTGACAATTATTATTTTTTATCTTTTTGGTGTCTTACATCTCCTATCCAGGATCTATTTTTATAAGCCTCGTTCCACTCTATGGTTGGACACAATATAATTATATGTTCAAAAACTCCAACATACTCTTGTTCAAGTATATCAAGAACAAACTCTGTTTTGCCGCAGCCTGTCTGACCACAGATAATGGCACTGTGGGGATATTTAGGATATTTTTGTAAACTAGTATCGTGCTTCTTTGAATCTTCCATCTTCAAAATTGATTTGCGCATCTTGTATAATGTATATATAAATATTTAAAGGTTGATCTGCATCTGCTTTTTTATTTATTAGTATCGTTATGCCTTCACTGCCGTTTTCTATTCTTCTTCCACTGCCGTGTAATAAATTGTCATCACATGTTCTAAGGTCAAGCCACAAAGCATATGATTTTGTCAGATAAGTCTCAAGAGAAACATTGGTAAAGTATAAGTCCCTCGCTACTATTTCTGTCTCTTTGTTTCTTTTTGATGTCAAGGCAAAATATTTGTTGATTTTATCCCAATGTTGATATGCCCTCTTGCTCTGACTATACAACTGATTTGGTACGCCTTCTATTGTCATTTCAACCTTTTCAATCGTTGGGTTGTAAAAGGATTCCGTGTCTGTTCTTTCTGGGTCTTCAAACAGCATTAGAATACCTTTCATGCTCCGTGCTGGTACATTAATGTTGATGTTCCAAAGGGCTTCAGATTTGTTTGCTATTATTTTTCTATGTCGCAAGATACGATCATACATAAATGACATCTTACCATTGGTTTGCTGTCTTATTTGTCTGGCTAATTCAACATCACGAACCGTATCAAATTCCAAGCAGTTAATTTTTATTACATAAGATGCATCAGCATCACTGCTTTTGATAACTTTGTTATAATCGTTAAACGTTAATTCATATTCTAACCTATCACCAAGCCCCGCTTGATAAAATGGCATATGACTTTCTAACATTTCAAAGTCCAGTGGAATACAAAATCTATTTCCATAAGCTGCTGCTATAGCTTCATCTTCGGTGTCTGAGGAAGCATCTCCCGCACCAATTCTATGTTTTAACATGTTTGCTTTACCAACACCTTGGTAAGCTATGTTTACTCGTTCGGTAGGGCTTTTCCATAAATCTACATAATGATATATATCACTGTCGTCTATTGACATGACTTCGTTGCCACTTATTCTTATTGTCATTTTTTTCACAATTGTTCTACCCAGATTCTGGTATAGAGTAGCGTTGGCGTCTGTTCTGCTTTTAAGTTCTATTTCAAAGGCAAGACGAGCAGTACGTGGAACTATCACATCATTAGTACTTAGATTGGGAAATCTCACAAGCAGTTGCTGGTTTTGGTCTATCGTTGATGGATTATTAGTTATTACTACACTTGTGCGAATGCCCTTGGCACCATGAGGTTCTCTTAGTTTTCTATGAGGGTTGAGTTTGTTTCCGTAAGCTGACATTGTTTTTATTTTTTAAATATATTTTTTAAAATTAAATAAAATAAACAATGGCTGAAGGAGGATTTGAATATGACAATCCTACGTTCGATCCAGATGATTATGATGATTATTATGATGATTTACCAATGGTGCCTGATGAGCCTGTTCTAAAAAGTCTTCTTAATCAAAGCGACCATCTTGCTGACCTTCGGGGGGAAGTAAGAGAATCCGAACTTGAAGCACACAAGAAAAATCTTGTAAAATCCTTTTACAATGAAATAAAAAAACGATATAAAATGGCACCTGACAAAAGCGACCATCTTGCTGACCTTCGGGGGGAAGTAAGAGAATCCGAACTTGAAGCACACAAGAAAAATCTTGTAAAATCCTTTTACAATGAAATAAAAAAACGATATAAAATGGCACCTGACAAAATGGATTATGACCAGTTTAAAGTATCAGATGATGGTAAAACATTATACTGGGTTGTTGGTGATAAAGAAATAAGAATAACTGCCAAGCAAGGTAGTGCAGCATTTCTTTCCCTTGGTTCTTTGGCAAATGAATTTGGCTCTGGGGGAACAAGGGCGGTAAGACAATATTTGAATTTGCCGGAGTATAACAGTAAAACAAAATTATCACAAAAAGCTCGACAAGCGTTGGAGAGCACAAGAAACGATTTACCAGATGTGGATGCTATTCCATTACATAGAGACATCAATGGATAACATAGAGGCGTCAATTTATGACTGGGATGTGGATGAGCGTCCTGATGCTGAAACACAAACAAATATAGACAAGCGTGAAATGGATGGAATAGTAAAAGCGATGACAAATGTCAGGGAAGAACTCGTCAATAACTTGGCAAAACTCACACAACTTGATAAAGACATAACAATAGAAAAACAAAAGTTAGAACAGGTTAGCACCCCCGGGCAGGAGGATGAGTTTCAACAAGAGCGCATACGTGACAGAATAAAAAAATGCAAGAAGTGCACGACTTGAAGTGGCGAGTGAAAACAAAGAAGCATTACGCAGTCAAATAAACAGGATAAAAGAAACTATAAATAAGGTGTTAAAAAAAGACACAACATTGGGTGAGAGAATAAAAACATTATTCAGAGAGCAAGGTATTACTATTGTTAGTATTTTAACTGCGTTTGGTATGATTATTGGGGTATTAGTTGAGGCCATTATTCCTACAACGGGAGGAGGGACTGCGCCAACTCCAACTCCAAAGCCTAATCCATCAAGTGTAAAAGACTGGATAAAAAAACAACTACTTAATCTTGGTAAACTTCTTGCCAACCTAGCTGGTAAAGCTGCTGCAGCACTTCCAGGAGTTATTGGTGCAATAGTATCATGGTTTTTATCTGCAACAGGTAATGTTATTAATTGGCTGGGTAACAATCTATGGGCTTTGCTTGTGTTTGTTTTCGGATTGTTGTATGTGGCAGCCAAAGAGTGGTTTAGTAAATCTCGTAAATAAGTAATGCAGCAAGACCTATTACTATAGTACCAAAACTTATAGTTGTTTTGTTTTCTTTGTGTTCAATAGCTATTTTTTGCATTTCTGGTGGGTTATGTTCCACAGTTTTATGTATTGATTTATCAAAGTCAGAATGTTCCGGTAAAAATTTCTTTGTTGTGGTGCCTTGAAAAAGTTGAATAATTGTTGGTGGCACTGGTTTTACATTTACATCATTATTCAATCCTAATGCTTGTGCATCGGTTGCTATTACAATTTCATTATCGTAGTCTTGTATTATTCCGATTCTTAATTCCATGTCACTCGGAGACATGTACAATCCACTTCCATAGACAAAATTTACTTTACTTCTTGCATATTTTAGGGTGTTTTCATATCTTAAAATTTGACTGGGCAAGTCGATGGGGATGTTTATTGCGTCCTCTACATTTGCCAGAAATTGTTTCTGTGCATCAAATGCCATTTCAGTTCCAAGTATATCTGTTCTTGTTTGTGATTGTGAGCCAAGGATTGCCCAGCAGTATGTTCTTATGCTGTCATTGATTCTTTCTACTCCTGCTCTTGTAAATCCAGATGAACTATCTAGTATAAAAGTAGACCAGCTATTGTCAGCCTCAGATCCTTGTGCAATGTAATCAATGTGGTATATTTTATCACTCTCATAGACTGTAAAACTCATCGTTTCGTTGTCGTTTACAGTATTTATCAAAGGATGATAACCAATATTTGTCCAGTAATTATAAATTGTTCCTAGACCATCATTATAGCTTTGTTTCTGTCTCCAGTCATCATAAATATCAACGTTAAACTCCTTGCATATTCTCTCGTATGCGTTTCGGTTATATGTGTTATTAAACGCATTCCAATTTGAGTCTTGCGGCATTGCTACACTCATCTCAAATAATATTCTTCTAACTTGGTAATAGACATGAAATCGAAATAACGAACCAACCAGGGCATCAGCTTTTAGATGGTTGTTGAAATCAATGCCACATCCAGTTGTCGCACACCAAATAGCAAAATTCAACTGGTTCTGCCAAAATGACATCCAATCTGTTTCCCAGCGTTGGACTATAACATCTGATTTGACATACGGAAGTTTGTATTTTTCAAAGACATTGGAAAATGATGCTTTAAAGCCTTTACCGTTTGATGTAATGACTATGTTTTGATTTATTATATCTATCACTTTCTTGCTGAAAGTATTTGAATAGTGAGCACCCGGGTTATATTTGAATTCTTTAAAAATCATTTTTATTTGTATTTTTTATATATATATTAAAAAAAATGTTTCATACAATTTCAAACATATACAACTCTATTAATTTACAACAGTATATCGATAATAGAGATGGAACTAAGCGCGTTGGATTAGAAAGTTTTACATACACTATCGGTTGGCATAATATTAATGGTGAAATCGTAAAGACAAGAAACCCAGCTAAAATAGAACCTTTTCCAGGTGGACTTTATAACTTTCAAGACTTGGTAAAAAAAGTTTAAAGTGCTAAATGAAAATATTATCCTGGAAAGTATTGAGCAAATTGGCTTCAGCATTATACATACGCCAATAGAGACACGAATGTCAAGCGGTCTTTCAAAAATGCTGGGATTCAAGGACAGAACATGGTTGACAGGTACTAATATAGGAGATTATCCAATTGATTTAGCTCCTTATAAACAGCTATATGTTCATCTGGAACAAGTTAATACGAGTAGTAATTATTTCAATGGTGCACCAAGCACTATTATAGGTGTTGTGCCTGTAGTAAATAAGCAGTTTGGAGATATAGTATATACAAGTTTTTATCCTGAATATTACTGTCTTACGAATGATGCAATTATTGAATTGAAAATAGAAGTCAGAGATGAGTATGGTAACAAGATAAATTATCACGGTTTGCCTATGAGTTGTGTTTTAGAAATTATTTAAAAAATATATTTTTATAAAAAAACACAATGAGTATATTTGGACCAACAAGACCTAAAAAAACAGAGGACTTAGAGGCTTTGATAAATAATGTTCAAGATTTATATAGGCGAATTGTGCCTTTTGTTAACCAGTTTAATCATTTAAAAAATAGAGTTGATAATCTTAAATATGGGATTATAACAATATTTGCGGAGGCTAAGGGCCCACTTGTGTTGAATAGAATACTCTCATTTGGTAACGGCGGGGCAGAATCAAATGTGGGGCATGTAATGACACGCCGTGGACGGATTATAGGAATAGGTTTAGCATGTGAACGATTAGTTGGTGACGTATCTGTAATAGTTTCTGTCAATGGTGTTGAACAACCAAATTATGGCATAACGCTTCACATCATCCCACGCAATCATGATAACTTTGATAAACCTTTAGAAATTGGTGCTGGTTCTGTTGTTAACTTTGTATGCAAGATTGCCAACGCTACCGCTGTAAATACGGTGGCATCATTATTAATTGAATTAATTTAATTTTTTATTAATAAATAAAAAAATGAAGCAACCGACAGCACCAAGTATATATCCTGAGTTGCCAGTGGAAGACGGACAAAATTATAGATTACAAAAGATTTCAGAAATTGAAAAAAAGTTAATTACAGAACGAGATATACGTCAGTCACTTTATAAAAAATATAAACGTGGTATTAATATTACAGATGGAATTGACACTACCTTGATATCTGCAGGTGTTATTATGGCTGGGATTGGATTTGTTGTTCCAGTTTTGTTACCTTTAGAAATAGCTTAATGCGAAAGCTCAAAAACATCATGAAATAAAAACTTTGGCAGAGGCTAAGTTGAATAGTATAAAGCAGTTAATATCAAAAGCGTTGAGTGATGCACAAATATCTGAGCAAGAGTTTAAGTTGATTTTAGATGAACTGGAGAGATATTATAATTTGAAACAGGACATCAAACAAAAGAAACTTGAAATTAGTGAAGTTCAAAAAAAAGAACTAGTGGAGCAGGGAAGAAAGGAAGCAATGGCAACCTTACAAAAAAGTCTAAAAAGTGTGTGATAAATTGTTTTAGTAATGTGTATGGGTACGATCCACCACCTTTGTATTCAAGGTCGGAAAATTGTTAATTTGAATGTAATTTTGATAACAAATCAACAAATTTGTTTTGTATTAAATAAACATTTTATAATTTTTGATAACTATAAAAAAAAATTAAACTTGCAATCTTCACTACCCCTATTCTAAAAAAGTTTTAATAAATCAAGTAAATCACCATTTACTTATATATGTATTTTGGGGGTTTCTGGATCAAACTCGAGCAAAGCGAGAGCTTTGGTCCAGAAATCCCAAAATACATATCATGTATTCTGCATAGTCAAACTACCTACTCATACTATTGTATGATACGTAGAAATGCTGCTGCTTCATTCTTGGGTGAAAGTTAGGAAAAGTATAGCATGCGTAGTATTCAACCACAGACCTCCTCTATACAGAAGCAATTTGCTTAATCCATTGTTTGTGTTGTCAGTTATATTATTTTAAATTAAAACCTTAACCTGTATTAAGAGACCGAATTTTCAAGCCGGCGTAATTTTTGTGCATTGGCTTAACTCTTCAGGGATGTATGCTTGATTGTCATCTCGGAACTGTCCATTGAATCTGACATTTTATTATATACTTTCCAGTAAAATAGTGTCAAGATTAAAATAAAGCCTAATATTTTCATTGTTAACATCTAAAATACTGAAAATGACGTAATGCCGGAAAAAACGTTATTGACCTTACTGACGTCATCGTTTTGGCGCATTATGTTTTTTCTGGATACGTTTCAAGGTTGTGAATATATGATATTGTATATACTGCACACTTAATTCCACATAATATTCCAAAGAAATCCCAAGATGTTTATAAAAAAAAAGATTGCAGTTAATTAGAGAAAGGACACAACTGTGATGTTGTAGATGTTTTAAATACACTACACTACACTTGTAATATGCAATTCATAAATGTTGAAGTTCCTCTTTGAAAAACTGAGCCAGTTCAGTACTGTATAAACGTAAAGAGTTTGCAAACGTTTGCATCATACGTTTGCTCACATGCTTGAGCCTGTCAATAATGAAACTTTGAAGCAATACTATTTGCCGTATTATGTGTTGTTTTAGTATTTTTTTCCAAAATGAAAGGTCTTACGTAGCCATGTACCATTCGATTAACAACAGCATATTGTACATACAATATATAGCGGAAATGCCCGTGTTGCGTTTCTTTTGCGTTTCAGTATAGATAAGATTTTAAAACATGCAGGATTTATGAAAAGAGTTTTGAATTATTTTAATTTTAACGAGACTGTTGACGAGTTAAAAAACTCATAACCAGTTGTATCACACGATAATACAGTCAAATGTGTAACAATAATTAATTTGGACACAAGCCGTCACAGCGTCAGCAAGACGTCATGCAACGACATAAACGAAATGTATTTATATGTAGTTATAAAAAACCCAAACAAACGTGTTTTATGACTTATCTTAAAAATGGATAAGTAACAACGGATGTGTATACTGTTATTTACTTATTATGTTTTGTTGGTAACTAAAAAGTGTAAAACAGACTTACATCTGCAAGAATGTATAATAAAACAAAGTGGTGCAGTAAACAAAATGTGCGTAGTGTTACAGATTCAATGCGTTTTATACCCAACCAGTCAAAATGTACACTATACAATAACATAGATGTTCGACCCGGCTAACAATCGAAGTTATGTACTAAAATCAGTTATTTTATATCATTTTATATAGGTAGTTTTGATTGGCTGAAAAGCAGTCAATTGAAAGTCATTAGTATGAACTACTGACTTGAAAACGTGTTCAAACGTGTCCAATCCGGTTTAAACCAGGTTGCGAGTCAACAGTTCTCTTTCGGGTGAATAGTTCTCTTGCCGAGTCAATAGTATCTTGCAGCTCATTTAAGCGCTTTATTACCAATCTCAATTATTTACCATAAGCGCGCAATGACATAGCATAACAATATGTATTTTATTTTGTTCATTGTTATTGTTAAAGATAACATTATTTCCATATTAAAATTAAATTACTTCTATTGACACATTTTCTTACTTTTTTCTATATGATTCCTTGTTCTTTTTCTGCCAACGGTTAAAATTATTCATCCTCGGGAATGACTATTGACCATCAGCAGCGAACTATTGACCGAGACTGACTATTGACCCGAAGCAGTGAACTATTAACCGAGACGCAGTCGGGGTCAATAGTTCACTGCTTCGGGTCAATAGCCATTCCCTTGGATGAATAGTTTTAACCAGTGACCTCAACATAAGTAGATAGTTGTATAATATGATAAATAGTCGCCCATTATGGTTGTCGTACTATCATTATAACTTCCATTTGTTGAATATTATGATTTTCTTTGTATCATCATATGTGAAATATGTCTCCACTGAAAGGGCACTACAAAAATTGTCACATCATATAGTCACATGATATGAATATGTCGATTTTATTTGTCAAATTATTAAATAAAAATGTTTATGTTGAAGCGCACTTTATTTCAGATCAAAAAAGACTTAAAGGCTTTATTGTAATAGGTCAGTTTGTCAGCAGTGCCAATGTAACACTCTATGACGATCAGAAAGCCAATACTTCCAGCTATATGGACACAATTATTCCTATCCAAGTTGATGATACGCGGTTGTTTACTTCTATAAGCATAACAATACCGTCGCATCCGCTTACACTTTGTGAAGTTCAAATATTTGCGGGTAAGTTTCTTTAAAAATGCATTTATAACATATTGAAGCATCACTGTGTCTTGAATGATTTTTGGTTTGTTGGAATCATTTACATTTGCGGCTCTATTTCTTATCATACTGTTTTCAGGCAAAACTTATAAATGAAATGTCAAAAGTCACCAGCACGCGTCTTCTAGACTCAATACACAAATATAGCCTCTCCTTCATTTATTGGCTGGTGTGTATTTTACTTGTATTTGCATATTGTTCTCACAAGCTTGTCCACCACCCTCTGCTCTCCCCAATGGCAAGTATATTCCAGCACAGGATGGTTATGGTGTCAATACAATCATAACATTTACATGTGACAATGGATATAATCTATATGGGATTAATCAAAGTTCATGCCAGAGGAACGGATCTTGGAGTGATACACAAAATGTATGTATCGACGTTAGTTGCTATAACCCTTGGGACATGAGCAACGGTAATTACACATATGAAGGTGTTTCCTATTTGTCAGTTAAGCGAAAACCTGGAGACGTCATAACTGTAGTTTGTGATCGGGGATATAAACAAACATCAGGATCGAGTCAAAGAACATGTACCTTATACGGAGACTCTCCATCTAACATCCATGCAGCATGGAACGGCACAACTCCTACATGTAGTTTAATAACGTGTCCCTGGCCAGCAGAATTTTATGGAGGACATTATGACATTGATACACGAAATGGATCGATAAGCAGTTTGCCGTATGGTACAGTAATACATGCCATGTGTAACCCGGGTCTGTTCAAGTTTAATGGGGATGGAAATAGAACATGTGAAGAGAGCAGTCTCTGGAGCGGAGTAGCACCGTCATGTGGTAAGATATCCCTATGCAGCTATAATGCAATATCCTCACATAAAAGTTGATTGCACTTTAAAGGAAAAAAAAGAGTCATATGTTTAATGTTATTGTTAGTAGAGCGCTGTGGTATAGAGGTAGAGCGTTGTACCCATAACTGAAAGGGACTGGGTTCTATCCCCGCCATGACCATATGAGTTGTGTCCCTGAGAAAGACACTTTATCTGTGTTTGCTTAGTACTGGTTCTTCACAGGAAGACATCGACAGTGATTAAAATAATTTCAGAGAGCATTAGTTACAATATATGTCAAATAAATAAGTTTAAACTAATGTAAAGGTCAGGTGCCAATGTTATGCAAATGCCATGTCCATTCTATAACTCCTAAACTGCATGAGATGCTGGGATGAAACTTTATGTAAGTATGTGTCATCTGTAGACGGTGTGTCACACCAAATTCGGTTGCATGTTGACGCCAAGTGTGAAGGTCATATAATGTTCGAGCTTGTTCTTGATCTACAAGACGTCGCACACGTAAGAATGTCCAGCTTCCCACCTCCATCCCTGATTCCACCGAGACATGTTTTTTAGATCTGCCATTTCTCGTTAGTATAGCTATCACCCTTGATTTGTTTACCGTGCGACGTATGGCCGATCAAGAAAGAAAGTCACGATTTCGTTTATAGAAGTCATTTTTAATATGTTAAAAATAGAAGTAGGATAAATTCTGTTCTCTTCTCTCAAACGTTCAATCTGTCACAATAAAATAATGTTATGATACATAAAAAAACAATGAAATAATGCTATTATACATATAAACCCAATATATTTTCTTTGTTTTTGTTATGCTTATACCAGTTGCTATGTGCATTGCACCCAACATTACTGACGGTCAATATGAAGAAGATGTGCCTACCACATTAGGCGTATATGAACAGGGACAACTGATACACATCATATGCGATGTTGGTTATGAGTTAAGCACTGCACATACGGAGAGAATTTGTGGTACCAACCATCTGTGGAATGGAGGAGATTTAGCCTGCCACGGTAAAGGATGTTTTGCAATTTTCTATTTCGTCACACGTCATGTTAATTTAGAAGCCACATTAATCATGATACTTTGGGAATTTAATCAAAGAACGTTCTATAACCAAGTTTCGTCATCGAAATATCAATCGAAATAGCCTGTATTTCAAGAAACATTTAATATTTACTGTGCCAACTTCACTCTTTATGTCCTCCCGAAATAAGTGTAACTGCCTCAGATATAGTAATACTTACAAAATAAACACAGTAAACATTATGATAATTCACTAGAATATAATAAAAATAGATTTGCTTTATCTTGACCGTTTATTTTAAGTATTATCTGATTGTCATTGTATTCTGTCTTAAATCAAAAATACCATCCTCTACCTGCCCCTTCTCTTGGTAACATTTAATGTTTTATAGAATAATATAAAATACATTTACTCACTCTTAATGTCGTGAGTAAATCAAGTATTCTCCTAGCTTTAAGCATGTAAAAACAACAGAAACAATCTTAGGTAATAGGCATATGTATTCGGGGAGATATTAAACACAAACTTTAAAAAAGGCCTTGTTCTGATCCCATCCAAGTCCAATCGTCAGAAGGGAAAGGTACTCCAGGTACAGGAACCAGTGATGGAAGGCATACTGAAACAGGCTAACAACTTTCTTTAAAACAAAAGTAAAACTAAATATTCCACAAATAGGAGATATGTGCATGAAGATAATTATACACTATACATTCATATGTAAACGGAGATGCATATACCCTTTCCATAGAAAACATAGTTATAATCGTGTAAACTAGTTCTCTACGGTATTGAAACATATACTAGTATAATAGCCATATACACAAATATATAGAATATATTACTGCAAAGTGAAATGTGGATGGGAACGCACACACTTGTAATCTGCCCGAATACAAACCTCAAGTGATCAGAACAATAGCTCGCACCAGTGTACGGAATACTCAATTTGCACGAGAACTAACCGAGCACAAATAGAATGACGACATTTTACTTACTTGCTTTTCCGATACGAGAATAATTTCCTATAACATTGTAAAAGTATACGTATTTATAAACAATTCAAATCTTGCATCGGGGAAAGACATTAGGGCAGGGTAATATTAACGAGAAGCCATTCCGACATCATACATTATACATTAAAACATGCATACCTAAAACTATGTGTATATATTGAATACATGTTGAAAACACTGTGTGCAAATACATTGAATACATTGAAATACATTGAAAAATAAATAAGTTAAACTATATGTCATTGACCTGTATATGCATACATTATGTGTCTTACTGTGTATTTTGTTTACAGTTTGTTAACGTAACTGAATTATGTTTCATAATCGTATTTAATTAAAACGTTCACACTGTTAGTATTTTAACAGTATATGTATTGGTTGTGCTATACCGTTAAACACATGCCTTTATGTTAAATATTCGATTGTATTGATTTGTATATTGTATAGTTATTGTACAAGATGGAAACAGCAGTCAACAGCCTCTCATTATTGGCGCTGCTTCTGGGGGAGTAGGACTTTTAGCGATTATTGTTGTTGTCATCGTTGTTTGCCTTAATCGTAAACGGTAAGTATTAATTCGTAGTAAAATACATATGTGTTATCTAAAACTACCGTTTAAAGTGTTTAATTGAGTTAAATGTTAATGACATATTCTTGCTGCAGAGCAAAGGCGCATTGTTAGGCACTTGATAAACTACTGTGTTCGTTGCGTTCAAAGATCCGTCTTTTCAGTATTTTCTTTTTAATTTTACCAGAAGTGTTTCGTTTTTGTCAAAATATGGCAGTATAATCCCAGAGACATATAAGAAATATGAATAACATACTCCATGTGAAGAATATGGTAAAACGGAACTCCAACAACTTGTCAGGCAAGGCCATATAGTCACTACCTAAGTTCGAGAAAAACGTGCGTGCTGCATGTGTGTGTGTGTGCATAAGTCTATAAGTTAAAATAACAATAATTCAAGCATATATTATTATTTAAACATTACTGGAAACGTTACTGTGTTTTACTGTTTGTATATTTTTGCGTTTGTTTAGTTTCTTTATTACTAAATAATTGCTACATGATCTATTGCTTTTGCTTTTATAATTAAACATTTAGTTGCTCGTTTTTGATCATGTGTTCAACAACATGCAGAGCGAAAATGATTCAAAAACTACTAGGTTAAATCTGTCGATAGTGCCGCTTGCAATATCGAACCAAATAGTGTTTAGTACAGAGTACATGTATGTTTAAAGCTGCAACTCTATGTTTATCTATATATTGACATGTGCAGTCTGGTGAACGCTTGTGTGCCCCACTATGAAGACATCGAAATGAGAAACAGGCAGCAAGAAGGGGAAATGTATGATCAAATTCAAGGTAATTCCATATACAGTCTCTTTTGACAGGAGAGCATTTTTAGCTTTTAATATGTCATAATTTCACTTCTGTTTTTACACAAAATGTTTGTATTTTAAATATTAAAATATTATTTTTGACCATTATTTTTCTCTTTTTTTTTCTTTCGAAAACCAATACAATTATAATCCATTGACGTTGTTGGTATTAATCAAGTTGCATGTATAGAATATGTTTTTAGCGAGATGAAACATATTGACATCAAAATTAACGTTGTGTTTTGTTTATATACATCTGTTTTACAACAAACATTGCATATTGTATGCTATATACGTATATACTACACCAAGTATACGGATGGCGAGAGGTGTACAGTATCGGTCCTATCCGACAAAAAATTGGGTGGTCTGTACCACAAAATGTCGACCATCATATATAACCTTACATGTGTTGAAAATGACGCAAAAACACCATACAAACAAACACATCTTCTACACAAAACACATACACATCTATACTACACTAAACACAACATATGTTATATAATTCAAAATATTTCTACAGAGAGGCCTGGTGAAGACAAAACTAAAGATGGAATTGTTTCAGAAAAAGCGGAAGATCAGTATGAAAACATATGAATTCAGTGAAAATTATGACATAACAGGTAGAATGCATTGTTATAAACTTATTCTGAAAATGCATATCAAACCACGCGTATATAAAATGTCGGTGCTAGTATCAAAGGAATGTTGAAACAGATCAAGATGTAATTAATACTTCAGCATAATGAAACAATGCATGTAGTTGTTAATAAACATAAACTATGCCATTGGAATATCCCCGCCGACGTTGTTCTTATTCTCCAAGGGAAAATTCAATTAACAGTATTTATACATGTATTATCATTGTTAATAGTATCGTGCTTAAGAAATAATAAATATGTACCTGTGTTTTATCGGTGAATATAATACAGTTAGGAGTTCGGATGCGTAGTAATTAAATCACGAGTGCGTTAGAACGAGTGATTTAATTACTCGCATCCGATAAAATACAGGTACGATAAAATACAGGTACGTATTTATTATTTCGATTCTAACACAACAATAACCCCATTGTTTACGCTATTGTTGGGGCACTATATATTATCTCGGAGGTCAAGGTAATCAGGCAGCTATGTTTACAGGCTGTTCCATTGGGCGCCCCGTATGCAAAGTTCTGCGTTTCAATACACTAGTAGTCACGTGACAAACAATTAATTCATTGCTTACGTCATATAGCTTGAGCTGTATGACCTCAAACGTTCTCAGCTTGTTCAAGATGCTTATTAAGGTTTTATGTACTGATGCATATGATGTGTTTATATCAGGGGGTGCGCAGGGATTAGGAGCATGGCAGGTTTGTTGTAATTAACATTTCATTAGAATTACTGTTGAGTTTGTCTTCGTGACGTATATTTATCAAGTGATATCATGTAACGCGGCGCTTCCAACGGATGAAATATACGCGGGGAATTAATGGAACAGCTGTATTTTATCGTAGAATAATATACAGCAGTCTCTCTTCTTTGTGTATATGAAAGACTGCGGAGGTCGTGTTAGAATACATAATAATGTATACTTGTTCGTGATTGGTGCACTTTTCTGTTCATGTCAAAGAAAGTATGCCAAGAGATGTAAACAATGTTGATTTCATGTTATGACAATATGTTAGTTTCAAATAAATGTTTTTTGTGAAAATTAAATGTTACAACCTATTTTATTCCCTCTAATTTAAAAATGCGTATGCAATAAAAAGGTTATTCGATTTATATTGGGATATATGCACGAGTTCTTTTGCGCATAAATATTGCGCTCCAAAAGTCGCGCTATATTAATACACAAAATAACTCGTGCATATATCCCTATACAAATCTAATAACCTATAAATCTGACAACGCTAACAAGAACAGTAGTGGTAATATCACACGAAGAAACTGCAAACCATAACACAGATATATACTTATGTGTAATTGATGTAGTTGATGTGTCAAATGTACATCTAAAAATAATTTCGAGAACTTGTACACGCACAATGGAATACTCTGTAATCGGTCATCGAACGAGTTACATATTTATGTTTTCTACGTCTATTGCTGTCTCGCCAGTTGTTTTTATGTTTATGGGAGACACATAGTGGCGTTTAATTTTGATAAAACTGTTGAAAATATCGACCATAAAGTGCGTTGCATGTTATCGACTGACTGTAGATTGGTATATCATCTGACATGCAATTGTTAGCAATGGTCTTTAAACATGTATATTGTCTTTTTTTAACTATGCATTGCATTTTGCAAAACTGTTAGTCAAAAAGATTCGTAACCTGTTAGTATAACTTTGAAGTTCCTATCCAGCATTCAACAGGCAAAGAGATATATATGCTCAGTACAATTGCAAACGCAACACTTAGAATTTGTTTAATTTCTAGAGATGTTAAAGAGATAAAACAAAATGTATTTTAAATAAAAGAAGTAGAGCAAATCTTATGCAACTGTTTATCGCCATATTTTAACCTTGGGACAAAGAGACTTGTATACTAACATAAAATACAATTTTGATTTGAACAACAACAAAAAAGCGGACTGAAAATAATCCAAAATACAAAATGTTGCATTTTTGAATGTTCTGAGTGTATATAACTTTATAATTTGAGAATCCAAACCCTATAGGCGCAATATAAATGTCGTGAAAACGCGATATTTTAGTTATTAATACCAATACAATTCTATACATAAAGGGAGGTAATTCATGTTTGTAAAATGATGTGTAACATATGAAGTTATTTGCGCATTTTAAATAGTATTAAGGATGTAATTAAGATTCAAGAATGTATTGTTATGCAAATAGATGTAGGATTTTAGTTGTGAAGTAATATAATTATATAGAACGTATTTTTGTCATTATTTGATGCTGTTGTTGCCCGTTTGTATTAATTTACTGAATACGAAACTATTATTTGGATATATTAAAAGTGTTTGAATTTATTATTTTCAAAGAGGATTTAAATGTGTGTGTTATTCTTTTGGATCTTACTGGATTAAATACAATTTACACAAAGTGGATTACTACAAACCTTACGATTATAAAGAGTATAAGAAACTTATTACTATTATAAAGGAGTATAAGACAGTTATCGCGCTAGATCATAATTCGTGTGAACATCAACATTGTTATAACTTAAACAACACTTTAGTGTCGTATATATTCAGTCGACACACTCAGTATTTGTGACAATACTAAGAACGTCTTAAACGTTGATAAGAAAAGTATTTTCATATTTCATCTGTGTATTCGCTTGTTTTTTTTTGATAATTGTATATATTTAACATATTTTAAAAGTTGCATTAAACTTATGTAAATGCATTCACCGTAAATGATTCTTTCCTGAGTTAGCCCGAACCACTAGGGTCATCTTGCGACAGTGTTACATATTCAATGCGTTTTATACCCAACCAGTCAAAATGTACACTATACAATAACATAGATGTTTGACACAGCTAACAAACGAAGTTATGTAATAAAACCATCTATTATATATCATTTTATATACGAGGTTTTTATTGGCTGAAAATCAGTCACGTGAATGTCATTAGTATGAACTACTGACTTTAAAACGTGTTCAAACGTGTCCAATCCGGTTTAAACCAGGCTTGCGAGTCAACAGTTCTCTTTCGGGTGAATAGTTCTCTTGCCGAGTCAATAGTATCTTCCAGATCATTCAAGCGTTTTATTCCCAATCTCAATTATTTACCATAAGCGCGCAGTGACATAGAATTATATTGTTCATTCCTATTGTTAAAGAAAACATTATTTCCATATTAAAATAAAATTACTTCTCTTGACACATTTTATTACATTTTTCTCTGTGATTCAATATAATAAAACAACTATCTACTTTTGTTTCTGCCAACGGTTAAAACTATTCATCCTCGGGAATGACTATTGACCCTCAGCAGCGAACTATTGACCGAGACAGACTATTGACCCGAAGCAGTGAACTATTGACCGAGACGCAGACGGGGTCAATAGTTAACTGCTTTGGGTCAATATTCATTCCCTTGGATGAATAGTTTTAACCATTGACCTCAACAGAAGTAGATAGTTGTATAATATGATAAATAGTCGCCCATTATGGTTGTCGTACTATCATTATAACTTCCATTTGTTGAATATTATGATTTTTTTGTATCATCATATGTGAAATATGTCTCCACTGAAAGGGCACTACAAAACCTGTCACATCATATAGTCACATG
Source organism: Cyrtodaria siliqua (assembly GCA_037043455.1). NCBI lineage: Eukaryota > Metazoa > Mollusca > Bivalvia > Adapedonta > Hiatellidae > Cyrtodaria > Cyrtodaria siliqua. The sequence goes on from JAWPHD010018873.1 coordinate 31,939, forward strand.
ATATGAACATGTCGTGTTTATTGGTCGAATTACGTTCATGATGAAGCGCACTTTATTTCAGATCAAGAAAGACTTAAAGGCTTTATTGTAATAGGTCAGTTTGCCAGCAGTGCCAATGTAACACTCTATGACGATCAGAAAGCCAATCCAGTTATATGGACGCAGTTATTCCTATCCAAGTTGATGATACGCGGTTTTTTACTTCTATAAGCATAACAGTACCGTCGCATTGGCTTACTCTTTGTTAAGTTCGAATATTTGCGGGTAAGTTTCTTTAAAAATGCATTTATAACATATTGAAGCATCACTGTGTCTTGAATGATTTTTAGTTGGAATCATTGACATTTGCGGCTCTAATTCTTATCATACTGTTTTGAGGCAAAACTTATGAATAAAATGTCAAAACTCACCAGCATGCGTCTTTTAGACTCAATACACAAATATAGCCTCTCCTTCATTTATTGGCTGGTGTGTATTTTACTTGTATCTGCATAATTGTCTCACAAGCTTGTCAACCACCCTTTGCTCTCACCAATGGCAAGTATATTCCAGCACAGGATGGTTATGGTGTCAATTCAATCATAACATTTACATGTGACAATGGATATAATCTATATGGGATTAATCAAAGTTCATGCCAGAGGAACGGATCTTGGAGTGATACACAAAATGTATGTATCGACGTTAGTTGCTATAACCCTTGGGATATGAGCAAGGGTAACTTCACATATGAAGGTGTTTCCTATTTGTCAGTTAAGCGAAAACTAGGAGACGTCATAACTGTAGTTTGTGATCAGGGATATAAACAAACATCAGGATCGAGTCAAAGAACATATACCTTATACGGAGACTCACCATCTAACATCCATGCAGCATGGAACTGCACAACTCCTACATGTAGTTTAATAAAAGTACAGTAATACATGCCATGTGTAACCCGGGTCTGTTCCAAGTTTATTGGGGATGAAAATAGAACATGTGAAGAGAGCAGTCTCTGGAGCGGAGTAGCACCGTCATGTGGTAAGATATTCCTATGCAACTATAATGCAATATCCTCACATAAAAGTTGATTGCACTTTAAAGGTAAAATTAGAGTCATATGTTTAATATTAAGGTTAGTAGTGCGCTGTGGTATAGTGGTAGAATAAATAAATAATTAAATAATTTCAGGGAGCTTTCGTTACAATGTATGTCAAATAAATAAGTTTAAACTAATGTTAAGGTCATTTGCCAATGTCATGCAAATTCCATGTCCATTCTATAACTCCTAAACTGCATGAGATGCTGGGATGAAACTTTATGTATGTGTCATCTGTAGACGGTGTTTCATACCAAATTCGGTTGCATGTTGACGTCAAGTGTGAAGGTCATATAATGTTCGAGCTTGTTCTTGATCGACTAGACGTCGCACACGTTAGAATGTCCAGCTTCCCACCTTCACCCGATTCCACCGAGACATGTTTTTCAGATCTTCCATAGTTTAGCTATCACCCTTGATTTGTTTACCGTGCGACGTATTGTTGATCAAGAAAGAAAGTCACGATTTCGTTTATAGAAGTAATTCTTACTATGTTAAATAAGCTCTGTTATTTTCACTCAAACTTTCAATCTGTCGCAATAAAATAATGATACATAAAAACCCAATAAAATAATGTTATTATACATATAAACCCAATATATTTGCTTTGTTTTTGGTATGCTTATACCAGTTGCTATGTGCATTTCACCCAACATTACTGACATTACCAACATTACTGACGGCCACTATGAAGAAGATGTGCCTACCATACTAGGCGTATATGAACAGGGACAACTGTTGCATATCAAATGCGATGTTGGTTATGAGTTAAGCACTGCACATACGGAGAGAATTTGTGGTACCAACCATCGATGGAATGGAGGAGATTTAGCCTGCCAAGGTAAAGGATGTTTAGCAATTTTCTATTTCGTCACACGTCAAGTTCATTTAGGAGCTACATTAATCATGATACTTTGGGAATTTAATCAAAGAATGTTCAATAACCAAATTTCGTCATCGAAATATCAATCGAAATAGACTGAAAGAAACACTTAGTATTTACTGTGCCAACTTCACTCTTTCTGTCCTCCCGGACTACGTGTATCTGCTTCACATATATTCACATTAAATAGTAATACTAACAAAATAAACACAGTAAACAATAAAATAAATCACTAGCCCTGAGATTATAATAAAAATAGATTTGTTTTTCTTGACCGTTCCTTTATTTTAAGTATTATCGGATTGTCATTGTATTATTTCTTGAAGACAAAAAGAAATATACCATCCTCTACCAGCCATTTCTCTCGGCAACTACACAGTGATGTTAGAGAAAAAATGAATAATAGAAAATACATTGACTCACTCTTAATGTCGTGAGTAAAGCAATTATTCTCCTATCTTCAAGCATGTAAAAACAACAGAAACAATCTTAGTTAAAAGGCGTATTTAATCGGGCAGATCTTAAACACAGACGTTCAAACAGAACATGTCATGATCTGATCTAAGTCCAATCGTGAGAAGAGAAACGTCCTCCAGGTAGAGGAACCAGTGTTGGAAGGAATATTTCTGACAAAGGCTAACAACTTTTTTAAAGATGAATGGCCACCCTTTTTGTAGTATTATCAATTAACAAATTTAACTCTTAAACATCATATGAACATTTCGTGATAGTCCCGGAGAATAGCATACATTTAAAACCGCTACTAAGTTGTATGTAAAAATAAGTATTATTTGCATGACGTAGATACTACTTTTGCCACTGCGTGACTGCACGGGGAAATGAGATAAATATGAATTGAATAACCATGATAACTGCACAGCTATTGCCAGATTGATAAATACATTTACCTTTGGATTAATTTACCTTTTCAACGTTTTCTACGTCATCAAATAAAATCTTATTCTCGCTTTTTACAGATATTACAATGTTTGAATTGTAAATATATATTGTTGTGTATTGATTTCGATTTAAATAAACATAAACATGTTCATGAAACAAAACATGGCCGGTGAACTTTAAAACAAATGCAAAAACAAATATTCCACAAATAGGAGATATGTATACGTGCATGGAGTTAACTATACACTATACATACATATATAAAAAGGAGATAAATATACACTTTGCATAGAAAACATAGTTATAATCATGTAAACTATTTGTCTACGGTTTTGAAACATATATAAATAATGTATATAGTATTCAGCTACACAAATATATAGAATATATTACACCAAAGTGAAGTATTGGTGGGAGGGCAAACACTAGTAATCTGCCCAAATAAACATTCTCAAATGATAAGATCAATAGCTCGCACCAGTATATATACCCAAGAAAGGCGCCGAAACGGAATACTCAATTTGTACGAGAAAGACTAACCGAGCACAAATAGAATGACGACATTATAACTTACCTGCTGTTCCGATACGAGACTAATTTCCTTTATCATTGTAAAATGATACGTATTTGGCATCGGGGAAAGAAATACATTAGGGCAGGGTAATGTTAACGAGAAGCCATTCCGACATCACGCATCACACATATAGTTTTCTATCCTTAACTATGTTCATGTGCTTCACAAAGTCCATTGCAATATCCATACATTCATAAAAACAAATGAAGTAACTGAATTATGTTTCATAATTGTATTTAATTCAAACTTTCACAATGTTACTATTTTAATAGTATACGTATATACACACGTTATACACATGCCTTTATGTTAAATCTTCGATTACAAAAAGTATTAATTTGTATATTGTATAGTTATTGTACAAGATGAAAACAGTCAACAGCCTCTCATTATTGGCGCCGCTTCTGGCGAAGCAGGACTTCTAGCGATTATTGTTGTTGTCGTCGTTGTTTGCCTTAATCGTAAACGGTAATTGTTTGATATTAGTAAAATACATATGTGTTATCTAAAACTACTGTTTAAAGTGCTTAACTGAGCTTAATTGTAATGGCATATGGTTGCTGCAGAGCAAAGGTGCAATGCTAGGCACTTGTTAAACTACAGTGTTCGTTGCTTCCAAAGATCCTTCTTTTCAGTATTTTTTTAATTTTACCCTATGTGGTTCTTTTTTTAAATATGGACATATTGTTACTACCCAAGTTCGAGAAAAACGGATAACACGGTATTATGTTTCCAATATATAAATATCTGCACTAATTTTCTCATAAACAATACATATGATGTGCGTGTGTCTGTGTGTGTGTGTGTGTTTGCATAAGTTTATAAGCTAAAATAAAAATAAGTCAAGCATGTATAATTATTATATGTTTGTGGATGCGTTTCTGTGTTTTACAGTTTGCATTAGTGCGTTTTGTACGTTTTCATTACTAAATGAATAAGTACTATTAAACATTCAGTTGCTCTTTTTTGATCATGTTATAAACGGCACAAGCATGATCTTAAAACATATGCACGTCATGGTGTTATTTATTAGTTTTCATGGTGATTTCATGATTTTTAATGTCTTCAATTAGGTCCATGTAGGGCGAACAAGTTTCAGAAACATACCGCAGTAATTCTGTCAATAGTGCCGTTTGTAATTTCGAGCCAAATATTGTTAGTACAGAGTGCATGTATGTTTAAAGCTGCAATTGTATGCTGATCTATCTATTAACATGTGCAGTCTAGTGAACGCGCGTGTGCCCCACTATCAAGACATCGAAATGAGAAACAGGCATCAAGAAGGGGAAACGTATGATCAAACTCAAGGTAATTTCATATTCAGTCTCTTTGGACAGGAGCGCATTTTTAACAATTAATATGGCAGTCATAATTTCTTTTCTGTTTTTTACACAACATGTCTGTATTTTAAAATATTAACATTTTAGTTTTGACCATTATTTATCTCTTCTTTTTTCTTTTGAAAACCCAGACAATTATAATCCATTGACGTTGTTGGTATTAATCAAGCTGTATGTATAGAATATGTTTACAGTAAGATGTTTTGTTTATATACATCTATTCTACAACAAACATTACATATTGTATGCTATATACGTACTACACCAAGTATACGGATGGCAGGAGGTGTACAGTACTGGTCCTACCCAGGAAAGGTGGGTGATATGCACCACAAAAAAATCGACAGTCATATATAACCTTACATGTGTTGAAAATGATGTAAAACACCATACAAACAAACAAATCGTTTACACAAAACACACCATATGTTATATACATATATCCTACACTAAACCCAACATATGTTATATAATTAAGGGTTGTTTTTAATTTTTTGCGATGTTATCGAAGTATAACACGTCAGTGATGGGTCACAAATTCGATAACATCGCAAAAAATGAAAAACAATCATTATACTTATATCAATGACAATCTTTGCTGACCGTATTTTTTTTTACATGCCCCAGAAAGCTCTAAATTAAATTAATTTCAGTTGAACCGATGAGCCAAATCACACGTTTTCATATTTGAAATCTACTCCGCCCAAATGTATAGATCTATGCCTAGATCTTTACGTTTCCTAAAAAACAATATGTTTCTAGTGGCGTATCTGCTTGTAGGCACTGCAGACCCCGGCCGAAAGAAATTTCCCTGATAAGTTCTCTTTATCCCCAAAAGTGTCTCCCCAAACTCGTCAGAGTGCACCATCTTACCAGTGGTAAAATGTCGGTTGTTCTTATTGATTCAGCTTTTTAAAATAACACGACATACTGTACACATAATCATCAATAGCGTTACGATTGTAATAATAAGCTTTACTGAGTATCTGTTTAAATCCACTCTTTATTTACTTTCGTTCTGTGACGTTAACGGTTTAACAAAGTGACCTCATGTAACGTTTCGATAGGTCATCGTGAATAGGAATGAAACAGAGATAAGAAACTCAGGCGCGTAGCTAGGTGGAAGCTCGGAACCAGGAACCGTTCTACATTTTTTTCTTCCTGATATAGTGCTTGGAAGCCCGAGAACACCCCGGACCCCTTTCGCCGCTCAAATCAAACGTTGGACTTCAACTTTAGTCTGCACCTGCGCAAATGGAACTATTTTATTTTGACGTGTTATTGAGAAATAACAGGACCTTTTTAACAATGACTAAACAATCAGAATGCAGTAAATA
>JAWPHD010018874.1:0-38045 GCA_037043455.1 Cyrtodaria siliqua
CCATACATGTAGACACAATGAAAACATATTTTGTTTGGTCTTATATGTTAATACCTTTGTAAAAAGGCCAGCACTGTCATGATAACAATTTACCTTGAATCAAACTTGTATGCATAGTTATTCCCCTTGTTTTGGTTTAAACAGCATTTCCGGGTCTTCTGGTTTTAACTTTGATTTAACACAGTTTTGTTCTATTGAAATAAACAGAAGATAACCTCAGCACAAAAAAACAGAGAAAGTAAGCTGACCTGTTCATTCTCTTTTGCGCCATACAGCTTTCAAAAATGATTATTTTCAGATGACCTCCCTTTATAATACAAATATAGTGATTTCGCAATTTGAATAAAACATGTTTTAGCAGCAACACACTAACTCTGGTTTTTGATGATTATTAATATTAATCAGAATGATCGAGTGATAAGTATAAAATGATGGAATTGTATCTAGATTGGTGTACAAAGTGTAACAAAGTCAACCCTATGCAAATCACAGCTTAAAATGCGGAAGTTTCTTTTTTTGTTCAGTATATATTATCTACAGATTTTCATGGTAAATCTGTATCAATGGAATAAGCATCTGGAAGAATGTTATTCATATGAGAAATATTTTCAGCAGAAACAAAATCACACTGATTTCCAATTCTTGCATTAAAGTGACCTACATACATGAAATTACATATATCATATGTTAAATTTTTAATATAAATCATATTTTCCTTATTTTTCATAAACGTTTGAATTAACAAAAACATTTCTACTTGAACTTTCTGGTACGATATAACAAACACACACGTATAAGTCCTGATCAAAATTAAAATCTAATTTAATCCACAAATGCGAATCATTATATTTAAGAAAAATAGTATCAGGGTCGTTTGCATATATGTCTCTAACATAATAATAACCCCATCTGGGCATCTAGTTCATAATGTGAAAATTCATTTACACTAAAATCAGTTTCATCACTACCCCATGTCTCAGTCAAACATGACATCATTGTTTTTAAAAATTAAAATTCAGCTCACGTGCATTTAGTTTATCTTGTCTTTCTCATTTTAAGCCTTGAATGTTTAAATTGCAAAAAGCATATATTTATTATCATGACACCGTGAGAAGCTCTCCTGACTATCGTCCTATTTATTTACACCGGGCTCTAATGACGCGTCGGGGTCACCGTTTTTGGTGCCGCCTCACCGGTTTTACGCGAGTTGATCGTTCTCATTCTCGCCCTCGATCGATATTAGTATCATCTCTTGTATTAGGCGCTTTGAAGGGAAAAAATTGCATATATATATGAGATACATAGGCAGATCCAGGATTTCTTGACAGAGCGTAGGGGATCATGTTTCAACAAGGGGTACAATATTGTTTTATGTTGGGTTTTTTATTTGTTTTTTAAATACTACTGTGTGACAGAACTGAATTGAATTGGATTTTATAGTCGCACCAACATGGCGACTTTCAACTGGTGAAGACCCCAGGTGCCCGGGCAATTTTCATGTACGGGCGGGCATCTGGTTAGAACCACAGACGTTCCGCAAGCCTGCTGGATAGCTTCCTCGCATGAAAATTCCTAGGCTCCTGGTGGATCGAACGTATAGCGGTGAGGAGCAAGTGATTTCAAGTCAATGAGTCTTACCACTCGGCCACGGACGCCCCGATAGACACCTCTAAATCCGTAATATTAATACCATTTCTTTCTCCAGCAAGTCGCGGATCCAGGATTTCATGTTGGGGGGTAGGGGGGGGGGGGGGGGGGCGGCGGTGCGTAAGTTTTCCAAAAATGGGTTGACAAGCAAAAAAAAGTGGGGGAGCGTACACATATTGTTGGGGTTAAAAAACCCTCCAAAAAATAGTTTGCCATTTTTAGGTGTGTGTGTGTGAGTGGGGTGGGTGGTGGTGGAGGAGGTGGCATAGGCCTTTTTTATCGTAGGTGTTAACATACTTGGCCGTGTTATAGGGCGGTGGGGGTGCGCCGGCTCCTTTCTCCCCCCACCACCCCCTGGATCCGCCCATGCTCAGTGACAGATTAATTCATGCAAATTGTAGGTTGGGGATATAAAATATTACTATAACCCTGAAGGATATTGAATCGAATAAATACTGAAATGAGACATTTCCACATGTTACTGTGATGTATGCAATGTATACAATGCAGGGATGTAAACGTGGAGGGTTGCGGGTTTGAATCGTGGCTACGGCATGCTGTGTGTGTCCTTGAGAAATATATCTTAATTACTGTAAGTTCATGTAACATGTACATTGCAGATAAACATGTACCCTTGTAGAGCCTTTACAAACTTACAAACTTACTCTGATATAAAACTTTGTCGCGGGCAGGACTCGAAACCACCACAATTAGGCCACAGAGATATGATCCCTTACATGATGCAGTTCTGTAGTTCTTTACATGCTTTATATACCTTTTTTTAAGCACTTTACATGCTCTGAGAAGACAAGGTTGTTCAGTTTCAGTGTTCATATGACAAACAAATCAGTGATAACTACTATATATATATATATAATACGCTTATTTTTTGTTAGCCATGTAGCTTCTCGCATTCTCACAAAGAACTGTCCAGTATAGAGAAGAATATACGGATTAATGTAACTGGACTGTTATCAAACCTATGCTGTCAAAATAGAGGCTATACTGTTGTTTATTCTGTAAAGACCCGCCGCCTGGCAGTGCTTCAGCAAGCTGAGGGTGCGCACAATATAGTTGATATGTTTGTAAATGGTATGTTCTTATATGTCCGGAAGCAGTAAAAGTTATCACACAAAAACACATGATAAAAGTACCAAGAGGGTCTGTAAACACCACAATAAGCAACAACATGCATCTATCTATGATACTAGTATCGATCGATCGAGCGAGCGAGAGAATGCGTTAACAATATATTTTCTTACGTAAAAAATGTAGAATAGCACATATTAGAGCCTAAATATACGTTTTTAATTGTAAATCCGGTCTACAATCTAGGCTAGTATTGCTGGAAAAAGTCCCCCTGGCATCCAATCTAGGCTAGAACTGCCGGAAACAGTCCCCCGGCATCAAGTTTAAGCTAGTATTGCTGGAAACAGTCCCCGGGCATCCAGTCTAGGTTAGTACTATTGGAAACACCCCCCATCCCCGACATCCAGTCTAGGCTATAGTATTACTGGAAACCGTACACCCCATCGGCATAAAGTCTAGGCTATTACCCCACCCCCACCACCCATCACACATCCCATCTAGGCAATTACTGTTGGAAACAGCACCCCCCCCCCCCCCCCCCCCCCCCCACCTCCCTCCACCGTCATTCTAGGTTAGTACTGCTGGAAACAGTACCCCCATTAGATAATCACCCAGAACTGATTACCAGTCGGTAAATCAGCTGCGGTCGGGAATCGAACAGTCCAACCTGCTAACCATTACCGCACTGACTAACCTTACATTGTTAATAAACCTACCAATTTGTTATATCAAGTACTTGCAGTTCTTTGTTCTGTAAGTGAACCGGCTTTTAAATTGTATACTTCCGTTTTAAATGAATACACTTAAAATTTAACATATAGAGGATCTTACATGAGCACTCATTCATTATTGAATTTATTAAACGAGTTGACAAATTTTTTGCTAAAGAGTTTAATAAATTCAGTAATGAATGAGAACGAATGTTAGATTATATTTATAACATAACTTATGTCACATTACGTCAGAAAACGTACATTAACGTGACGTCCATGACGTCATTAACGTTGTTATACCACTAGCTGAATATCGAAAATATTAAATGGTGTTATTACACTCCCACACCACATGTTATGTGATAAATGTATGCATAAAACGAGTGAAACAAAATATAAATCACAACAACGATGATTATATTCACACAGGAAAGCATTTAATTAGAACGCGTTATGTTTTAGTAGAGCATGTGCACACCGAATTACCGCACCGCGGATGAGGCTGCCGAATATCAGTGATGAATTTGAAAAATTCGAGATGACGTCAGTATGGATCGTTCTCGATTCTGATTGTTTTTTACCGTCGTTGCTTGGTACCGGTAGAAGTGCTCCGTTCTGTTGACACTGATCGTGCACGTGCTTCATTGGCGGCACGCTTTGAGTTGATGCTGCATATGGAGGAATACGTGACATGGAGGAGCACGTGATTAAAAATGCTGGAGGTAAAATACTGGCCATAAGATCGTGTTGTTGTATTGAAATTGTCGTATTAAAATTGGTACTATGTCATTATTTAAATAACATCCTTTATGAAAGACTTTTAAGGATGAATTAAAAGCTGTTCGCCCCGGTCATGTACTTGAGGCCCCCGTGATACCCACTGACAAGCGTATACCATACTGCACACTATTAGCGATTGATCGAAGTTATATTTCCTTAAATCCTTTTGTTATGTATCAACTTAAGTCCAACCTTTTTCACTAAACAGTGGCATATTCAACACGTGGTGTTTCAGGTGCACGGTCTCAATAGATTGTTAACTGTTGGACCGGGTATCAATCCAAGGAAGATAAAAAAAACTGTGGAGCGCCTCCGAACTCCGATGTATAGACGGTCACATGGTTTTGTTTGCCGAGTACTTACCCATTTTGACTAAATATATATCATCAGCAATTATTGCAAACACTTAAGTTACTATTGCTAACTGTTGCCATATAACTTTTTATACTTTTTAAAATATTTCTATATTTTTGTTGTTATATAATAAAAAATTGCAAATAAATACACATGATTGTTTCCTCCTTTTGAAAACATTCTTAGCCGCCCTGATGCTTTGCATAAGTTTCTTCTTGTTCATAACTGTAGTAACATGCCTCGGTTGAGAAAATACGTCGTCGACTGGTTGCTGTGTTGACATTTGCGAATCCAGCACAGTTGTAATTGTGCTGGGTTTGACTGGCTGTAATAATGACTATTTAGAGATGCTATTACTCTGCGAAAAGTTTACATGTTGATGTATTATGATTTTGTGGTTCATACTTATCACTTGCCCTATTACTGCTTGTCACCTGTAGGGGGAATATTACATGGGTTATTTTCACTACTCCCGGGACGAGTATTGCTGCCTGATATTGTTCAGTTGTATTGTTTAGATTAGGTGTACTTTTCTGTACTTGAATATGTTGTTGTATTCTTTGCTGCTGCTGACTATTTTCATGTAGGGGTGCATTTTGTTTAGCATTTGGTAATACAAAATGCTAAAGCCTTAAATAACTCAACTGTAAATCCGTCGTTACCTGGGCTCGTGTTATTGGACATTTGTTTAAGAATATTTAGCATTTCTGTTTATGTAAGTGCACCCTCAATTGACTGTTTAATATGCTCACTTAATCTTGGTACATTAAAGTTTATCGGAAAGGTGTTCAGGTTTATGTCTTCGGTTTCTTGAGCTTCATATAACTTTTTAAGATGTTTTCTCGTTTTCTCCAGAATTTCATTTTGTGCTTTTTAAGGTGTTACCCATGAAGAAATCGGAGAATTCATATGTTTTGAAACGTAATTTTTATATTTCCAAATTGCAGAATTACTTTGAATTTGTTTCCATTTCATTTATCATTCTTGTTTTAGATCTCACGAATACACCTTCTTACTTTTTTTCCGGAGTTCAAACATGCCTTTCTTTTTTTCTTTATTTTTTTCCTTTTTTTTTACCGATGCTTTACCGTTCATCGCAGAAGCAAACAACCCCCTGTATCGAATCGTTTTAAAATAGATAACAGTTGAAAAACAACTACATGCCTTCACAAGTTATTTCCAATAAGGGGAAACAAATACATGCCTTGTCAAGTTATAAAGTTGAAGGCAATGCCTCTTTAATGGCGTAAGCAAAATAAAATTACCTAAAACAAACCTGAATTTAATGACTTGTAATCGTTGACAAACACATTGCGACTATTTATCGGCTTTTCTTCCGCAACGCTAATCTGGAAACATGTTTAATAAATACGAGTTTACCAATGCTTAAGTAAATCGCTTATATAATGATCGCGAATTGTCTCAACCTTTTTCTGAGCATATAACACATTATAATACATTTACTTAACCCTTAGAATGCCTTTCACGAGTACTTTGATTTTAACAAAATTTTAACTCGCCGTCTGATCAAGGTAGCGTTTGATGATTGTCTTTAATCTTGTCTTGTCGGAACCCTTTTGTGTTTGATGTCGTTTACTTTTATTATTACTTTTGCCTTCTTGTTTGTCTGTTTCCATGTTTGTTTCTGTGTTTTGTGGTTGACTGTCTTCCTTGAATGCTACTTTCCCTGTCCGATCTTTTTATATTTCTTTTGTCGGACACTTAACGGTTTGGTCTCTTGTTGCTCTGGATTCTGCCAAGTCATTGAGTACTTACTTTGTGGCTTTCTAGGCTTTTATATTGTATATACACGATCAATTATGTGTTTTACTGATATTGCCTATTAATGTTACCTTGTTTGTTAAAGAGTATAATCTGGCGGGGACATCTTTATTTACACTTTCCCGTTTATTAGGATGACAATAGGGTAATAGTGAGGTTTGGTGCATCCTAGAACCGGGTTTAAACCCCTAACGGCCGTTTTTGCCCCTGACCGTTCCAAGAATGTAGCCATATTGTCAACCCATTTGTGTTGGTGATGTCTTACCTTGTCTTTTATTCATCTTTACAGTTGTTCATTGTTTCTGTGTGTGTTTGTGGTTGACTGTCGTCCTTGAATGCTACTTTTCCTATTCGATTTGCATATCTACTTTTTTGTTTGCTACTCATTAACTCTAAAACAAGCATGCAATGAGTATGAATGTAAAGAGTGAGAGCGACGTTAATAACATATTAAATGATGCCCCTGACCGTTCCCAGGCGGTAGCCTCATTGTCTACCCGTTTGTGTTTGTTTTACCTAGCTTTTTATTCATCTTTACAGTTGTTCTTTGTTTCTGTGTCTGTACCAAGGCGGTAGCCCTATTGTCTACCTGTTTGTGTTTGTCTTACCTTGCTTTTTATTCATATTTACAGTTGTTCTTTGTTTCTGTGTGTGTAATAACAATTAAATGATGCCCCTGACCGTTCCAAGGCGGTAGCCCTATTGTCAACAAGTTTGTGTTTGTCTTACCTTGTTTTCTATTCATCTTAACAGTTGTTCTTTGTTTCTGTGTGTGTAACAAAAATTAAATGATGCCCCTGGCCGTTCCAAGGCGGTAGCCCTATTGTCAACCCGTTTGTGTTTGTCTTACCTTGTTTTTTATTCATCTTAACAGTTGTTCTTTGTTTCTGTGTGTGTAACAACAATTAAATGATGCCCCTGACCGTTCCAAGGCGGTAGCCCTATTGTCTACCCGTTTGTGTTTGTCTTACCTTGTTATTTATTCATCTTAACAGTTGTTCTTTGTTTCTGTGTGTGTAATAACAACTAAATGATGCCCCTGACCGTTCCAAGGCGGTAGCCATATTGTCTACCCGTTTGTGTTTGTCTTACCTTGTTTTTTATTCATCTTAACAGTTGTTCTTTGTTTCTGTGTGTGTAATAACAACTAAATGATGCCCCTGACCGTTCCAAGGCGGTAGCCCTATTGTCAACCCGTTTGTGTTTGTCTTACCTTGTTTTTTATTCATCTTAACAGTTGTTCTTTGTTTCTGTGTGTGTAATAACAACTAAATGATGCCCCTGACCGTTCCAATGCGGTAGCCCTATTGTCAACAAGTTTGTGTTTGTCTTACCTTGCTTTATATTCATATTTACAGTTGTTCTTTGTTTCTGTGTGTGTAACAACAATTAAATGATGCCCCTGACCGTTCCAAGGCGGTAGCCCTATTGTCAACCCGTTTGTGTTTGTCTTACCTTGTTTTTTATTCATCTTAACAGTTGTTCTTTGTTTCTGTGTGTGTAACAACAATTAAATGATGCCCCTGGCCGTTCCAAGGCGGTAGCCCTATTGTCAACCCGTTTGTGTTTGTCTTACCTTGTTTTTTATTCATCTTAACAGTTGTTCTTTGTTTCTGTGTGTGTAATAACAATTAATTGATGCCCCTGACCGTTCCAAGGCGGTAGCCCTATTGTCAACCCGTTTGTGTTTGTCTTACCTTGTTTATTATTCATCTTAACAGTTGTTCTTTGTTTCTGTGTGTGTAACAACAATTAAATGATGCCCCTGGCCGTTCCAAGGCGGTAGCCCTATTGTCAACCCGTTTGTGTTTGTCTTACCTTGTTTTTTATTCATCTTAACAGTTGTTCTTTGTTTCTGTGTGTGTAACAACAATTAAATGATGCCCCTGACCGTTCCAAGGCGGTAGCCCTATTGTCTACCCGTTTGTGTTTGTCTTACCTTGTTTTTTATTCATCTTAACAGTTGTTCTTTGTTTCTGTGTGTGTAATAACAACTAAATGATGCCCCTGACCGTTCCAAGGCGGTAGCCCTATTGTCAACCCGTTTGTGTTTGTCTTACCTTGTTTTTTATTCATCTTAACAGTTGTTCTTTGTTTCTGTGTGTGTAATAACAACTAAATGATGCCCCTGACCGTTCCAAGGCGGTAGCCCTATTGTCAACCCGTTTGTGTTTGTCTTACCTTGCTTTTTATTCATCTTTACAGTTGTTCTTTGTTTCTGTGTGTGCTTGTGGTTGACTGTCGTCCTTGAATGCTACTTTTCCTATTCGATTTGTATATTTTTCCTTTTTGTTTGCTACTCAGTCATTAACTCAAAAACAAGCATGCGAATGTAAACAGTCAGAGCGATGTTAATAACAATTAAATGATGGCATAGTGTTTGAGTTGTTTTGCTGCAAATAACCGTGTCTTCTATGAGGTAAAAATAAGCTATTAGAGATAATGCGATACAATGTTGTCTTTTAATTGTGCTGTTAAGTCATATTGATTACATGTATTTGTAGTTTAATACAAATATCGAGTAGGTATAAGCGATATCTCTTTAGCAGTTGTGTTTTTATTTTCGCACAGAAATCAAGACTGGAGAAACAGGTTAATGCAGAAAAATATGTCGTCAGAAGAAAATAACTCCTTGTTACATTCTGTGGAAGAAGTGTCACCACCAGCCATTTCCCACGGGTATGTCTTTTCAATAGTGTTACATGTGTTTGCTTTGAATGTTGTTTTACGTTATTTTGAGCACGTGTGGCGGTCGATGTTTTGTTGTAGCGGCAGACCACCGCACTGTTCCTGGGTAGAATCAGTACTGTATACCTGCCACCATACGTAATTTGTTTAGTATGACGCTTGTTTGTGTGTTGCACAGAATTACAAGCTGACCACATAGGACGTACCCAGTCATCATGTAATTTATGATTATTGAAAGATATTATAGATTACTTATTTTTTCATTCAAGAGGCCGAATTTTATTTCGAGCTAGTTGCAGAAATGAGGAAATAAAAAGGCTTATCGTTGCTTGGAATGAACCACCGGCATAGAAAAAAGTGGTGATTATGTGCGGGGCTAGTGGGTGTGTATACTTCCTTTTTTTAAATGGTGTCGAAATGCGGGGTAGTAGTAAAGTAGAACCGTCACAGTATAGAAGGTACACAATAATTAAACAATACATAGGGAAAATACTACTTTCTCAACGTAACATGTAGTGTGTTGTTTAGTCAGATTAGACCAAAGGCTCGAGGTGATCTATTGGGATCACTCTTCGTCCGTCGTCCGTCGTCGTTAACTTTTACTTCAAACGACTTCTTCTCAAAAAACGATTGGCCAGTTTTGACCAAATTTCACACGATTTTGACCAAACTTCACAAGGATGATCCTTAGATAAATGATTTTAGATTTGTTAAAATTAGATCAGCAAGACATCGAAAATGGCCAAAATGGCCGCCATTACCATATATAATTGAAACCTTAAAACCTTAAAACATCTTTTTCTCAAGAACCGCTGGACAGATTTCGACAGTTTTTGATCGTCAATGCCTAGACTTTCAATTTTGTTCAAATGAAATCCCCTGGGTAAAAAATGGCATGGCCCCGGAAGTCCAAAATTTGTATATTGAGATTTTGCATGTTTTTCATAGACTTATATAGTAAAACATCTTTAAAAGATCTTCATTTCTGAAACCACAAGACACACAGCTTTCATATATTACACGTAGCATCAGCTAATAGTCCTGTACCAACTTTTCAAATGGTGACGCTGGGGTCACATTTGGCCCCGTCCCAGGCGTCACAGTTTTACATAGAAAACAAAACAAAATATTCTTCTCTAAAACTACAAGACACACAGCTCTCATATATTACATGTAGCCCTGTGGTCTCTTTTGGCCAAGCCCCAGGGGTTACATTCTAGCACCTTCATTTTGTATTTGATCTTTACTAAACTTTGTCAGTGTCTTTATATCAATGTTGTTAACACAACAGAGGCCATATTTTTTGAACAATTTTAACCAAACTTGCACAGATTGTATATCCATAAGATTTCGAAAAAAGTTCGATAATGGGCCAGTACTCAGGTGATCGATTTAGGGACATCTTGGCCCTCCTGTTTATTAAATCAATTACTCACATACCAAAAGCCTTACATTATTCAATCTTCATACACATTTAAATCTATATGGCACCATTATGTTCCTACCCAAATCAGGTCCATAATTATAACTTGCCTTTTAATATTACACTTAACAATTGTTATCCATTTTGTAAGCAATCGATAACCCTTTAGCGGGGCATTCGGGTCCCTTAAACACATTTTCTAGTTTGCTTTTGCGATGTCATACCTTGCCTTTTTATAAATCTTTGTAATTATTGTTTATTTTCTGTGCGTGTCTTTGGTTGACTCTGGTCCTTGAATGCTATATTTCATGTTTAACTTCTATATCTACTTTTTATAGTAGCCTGTTACCATACACTACTCAACTTTTATAACCGGTCGCCCAGGTTTTCAGAAAACAACACGAATACTAAGAACGGGAAATCACCGAAACACATACCAATATTTTATTCAGTTTATCAACAACGTAATCTGATAAAAAAACAATATTTTATTAAGTTTATCAACAATGTAATCTGAAAAAACACACGCTTTTTCAGATTACACTGTTGATAAACTTAATAAAATATTGATATGTGTTTCGGTGATTTCCAGTTCTTAGTATTCGTGTTGTTTTCAAAAAACCTGGGTGACCGATTATAAAAGTTGAATAGTGTACATTTAGTGAAAATACTAGCGACCCCAGTCAAAACGGATTAGACTGGTGTTAACCGTTTTCTTTACATATACAGATATAATTTAACCTAAGATTTTATGGAAGAACTTATATTTATATACTGAAGAAAACAAAACGCATCACTAGAATGCTTCATTCTTTAGTTCAAGTATACTATTTTATATACGTTATAATAATAAAGTTTGCTTTTAGAAGGTTATATCATGTTTGTAGAAAGAACAGCAAAGACTTTTTCTACTACATTTTGTTACTGGAAAACGCTTATTTAAACATTGGGAGAACTGCAATATCCTATATAAGTACTCTATTGCGTCTTACAAGGACAAGGAAGTATTAAATAGTCAGAAAAGTCGGTGAACCGCAGCCGGATATCAAACCACGGACCACTGGCTTTTCGGGCAAGCATGCTAACCTCTACATCACATATTCAGCATACATGCGACCTTGCTCTGTCATCTATCTCCCCTCCAGGTTTTATTTTCAAATGTGATCGTGCATGTCCTTATTTTGTCATTTATAAACACAGGTTCATTAATTGTGTTGCATCTCATTTGAAAGAGTTCTTGTATCCCACTGATACAACTCATCATTTCTCATTCGTCACTATCATAAAACATATATGTAGATATATTTGCGTATTTGTGTTACTATTCAGATTCAAATGGAATAAATGTAAATTTTAATCACTTTGTTTTTCCTAGAGTAATGGAGGTAACATATACTAATGAGGACGAGGAAAGGCCAAAGAAAGATGTCAACGAAACAGAGGAAGATGCACACAAGGAAGATGAAATTAAGCCATCTAATAAAAAACCTCCAAAGAAAGCAGATGCACAGACACAAACACCTGATAGGTATAATACTTTTCGTATTCGATTGAAATTCACAATCAGGTAAATATAGAAGGCATTACAGAATTAAATGATACATTTTCATTCCCATCTGTCCGCGTTGTTTAGCAAATTATACTGATATTACCAAAATCATCACATTTTATTGAGAAAGAAAAATAGATATTTGAGCCGATTTACCTCTCTTTCTCTCCCACCCAACCCCAAACCCCCCACCCCCACCCCTTTGTATTTTCAGAGAAGTATACTAGTAATTTGCCAAGTTACATTTGTTTAAGAAAAATGACACTGCAATTGAATTGTGTGTATATTGGACCTTTTGACTCCCCTTACATTCCTTCCCAAACCCCACGCAACTCCCCCACCCTCACCACCCACACACACAGAGGAGAAAAATATATAATCCTTTCATCAGAATGTTTGTTTGAGACATAATTAAAAAAAATGACCCCTTTGTTATCTTCCAAATAATCACCCCTTCCCTTCACCACCGCCCCACCCACTCCGCCCCTGCTCCCCTCCCACCACCAAAAAAACACACACACACACACACACATACATCCAACCCCTGGGCAGACGCCAAATATTGAATTAATAAACTTGTTTGGTATATTGTTAATATTACATAGACGAGTATATACACCAAGTTGAATGCAGAATTATGAAAAATTACAGTGTAAATGAATTTTTGTGTATTTGACCTTTTGACACCCCTTTACCCTGGGCCACGTGGGACATAGGGGCGGAAAGAATTACACAGTATAATCCTATTAACATAACTTTCTATTTGAGACATAATTACAAAAATAAATACCCCCATCCCACCACTCACCCTGGGCAGACGTCCGAGTCTGAAATAATAACATCATTTGATATGTTGTTTACCTTTCATGGACGATTACAAATACCAAATTATGTGCAAAAATAAGGAAAAATTACAGTGCAAATGAAGTTTTAGTGTTTATGGCCTTTTTAACCCTTTTCCTGGGCCCCACGGGTGACGTAGGGGGGTAAGTATACAGTATAATCCCATCAACAACATAATACTCCATTTGAGACATACGTGTACAACCCGCCCACTCACCCTGGGCGCC
This sequence comes from Cyrtodaria siliqua, assembly GCA_037043455.1. Classification (NCBI taxonomy): domain Eukaryota; kingdom Metazoa; phylum Mollusca; class Bivalvia; order Adapedonta; family Hiatellidae; genus Cyrtodaria; species Cyrtodaria siliqua. The sequence goes on from JAWPHD010018874.1 coordinate 13,096, forward strand.
ATAATAAAATCGTTGTATATGTTCTTTATCTTTCATAGACAATTGCAAAAATATGGGAAAAATAACAGTGTAATTGAAGTTTTAGTGTATTTGTCGTTTTGCGCCCCTGAGGGCCCCTGGGTGCGGAGCCAAAAATAATGTTACTCTTGCTCGCCGTCATCATATGGTTAAGTCATACACTAAGTTTGGAATTCCATTCAGCGGTTTAGGTGGACGGACAGACTGACGGACGGACAAACGGTGGCGATTTTAATTTATCATGTTGTTGTTGTTGTTTCAAAAACGTTGGTATAAAAATGGTTCACCATCACCTTAAAACCAAACCGCGAAATTAATTATGAAAATCTAGAAATTTATTTTTTTAAAGGGGCATATGAACACTTCGATTTTTATTAAAACTGGCGCTATCCCGTTAGTTTCAGAAACAAAAATGCAAATATATATAACATATATCTACTGTTTTCAGAAAAGAATGCATGATTATGTGTTTAATTGTTTGTCATATTCATACACTTCGGTGCATTATTTTGTTCAGAAGTTTTCATTACTTGTGTTATTACATTTTTATTGAATTATCTCTCTTTAAGAAAACTATTTAAAAGAAAACGTTTTTGTGACAGAGTTACCGAAGATTAAAGTACAGTCCGGAATCAATACACGATCATAAGAGAAACCATCAAAACTGCCATATGTCTCTCTAAGGCCTTACTCTGTATAGAGTTAATATAAACGAGGAATGGTGACCCAGGGGTTAAATTTGGCCCCGCCCCAGGGTCACATGTTTTACATAGAGTTACATAGGGAAAAACCTTTACTGCCTTATTGTTTATAGAGTTAATATAAACGAGGACCGTTCAGACAGCTGTGCTACGGTCGGCACAACTGTTTGATACATGTACGTCGTGCATTTATCTTGAATGACATCAACATGGAGAGCAAGACTTGTAAATACCTATGTTGAGTGAACGAGTTTAGGTGTCCTGTGGCTGAGTTTCTTCAAAGTAGCAGACGTGTTTAACCTTAGCTCTCATTTGGTAAATGAAAAGTTTTGTTTAAATTAATTTGTCTTACTATGATTCTTCTTGCAGCACGCCTTCAGGTCTCAGGAAGTTATACGTCATTCTTCTCTGTATCATCTGCATAGCAATTCTTCTCTGTACCATCTGCATAGCTCTGTCGTTATTCGCCGGTTGGAACAGGTAAGACCAAACACTTCAGTGAAAATAGACACTAGCTTATTGATGTATAGTCGAGATCACCGGCGACGCTTGCTTGTTTTCAAGACAAATCTCCTAAACAAAGTTTTACTTTTCTGAGATTCTGGTATCTGGTATATTTGATTGGCTAAGACAGAAACACCTGCTATCCAATATATACAAAAGGCAGAAAGGCAGAAAGACAACATATTTATAAATAAACAAGGAGGGAATCTCCATCATTATATCGACAAACTAAAGGCGAATGGTCAGAAATACCTTGATAATTTCAAATTTGTTTCTGCACAAACGGTCAAGACGTTTGTATTTACAATCAAGCGTCGAAGATGATCAAGACTAATTGATGAATTATGCATTTGCGTAGAAAACGGGGTCAGGTGGGTAAACAGATCCCAATAATATAACAGGGGAGGGTGTCTTTGATTTTGAATGAACGGACACGCAGAGCATAAGAACCACAACTCTTCATTTGAATTAGAGTTATTGCCCATTGTTATATTATACTTATAATTCGTGTCCGCTCTATAACTCGAAAATTTCTAAGAGGACTGCAATGAAATTTCACACAATAATAGAAGGCAATGAGTGGACGTGCAGAGTGTAAGAACCATAACTCTGCCTTCAATTAATTAAGAGTTATTGCGCTTTGTAATTTTATACGTATAATTTATGTCCGCTCAATAACTCAAAAACTACTAGAGAGACTGCAACGAAATTTCACACAATGATAGAGGGCAATGAGAGAAAGTGCAGAGTGCAAGAACCATAACTCTGTCTTCGTTTAAATTAGAGTTATTGCCCTTTGTAATTTTATACTTATAATTTGTGTCCATTCCGTAACTGGAAAACTACCACCGGGACTGCGATGACATTTCACACAATGATAGATATACGTATATTTCATACGTATAAGGGAACAGGCAATATTTATTCCAGACGTATAATTTGTTTCCGCTCAATAACTCAAGTTCTACTAAAGAGACTGCAATCAAAATTCACACAATGATCGAAAGCTATGAGAGTAAATGCAGAATACAAGAACCATAACTATGATTTCATTTAATTGAGAGTTGTTGTCCTTTGTAATTTTATACTTATAAAATCTTGTCCGGAGCATAACTCAAAAACTACTAGACTAGAATGAAACATCACACAATGATAGAGGGCAAGTAGATGAAGTGAAGATTGCCAGAACCGTAACTCGATCTTCAGGGACAATATAGTTATTGGCCTTTGTAATTCTATACTTAAAATTCTTGTCCGAAGCACAGCTCCAAAACTACTAATGGATCTGCAATGAAACACAATGACAGAGAACAATAAGAGGATGCGGAGAATGCAAGAAAGAACCATAACTATGTTTATTTAAATAAGAGTTATTACCCTTTGTTATTTTATACTTATTATTATTGTCGGGTGCATAGCTTAAAAACTACAAATCGGACTGGAATGGAATTTCACACAATGATAGAGGGCAATGAGAGGAAGTGCAGAGTGCAGTAACAATAACTCGATCTGACTGAAATTAGAATTACTGCCCTTTGTAGTGTTATACTTACATTTGTTTTTTCATTTTACTTTCTGCTTTATTACGTGCAGTGATAAAACTGCACCCAATCATGGGTTCTACAGCTACATAGGAAAAAAAAACTGCGGATGGGGATATGGCTGTCTCTCAGCCTGCTTCTTGTTATTCTTGTTGTTATGTGGGTTTAACATCGCTTTCAGCAATATTTCAATCACATCACTATTATTTACACATGTAGATGCTCATTTTATAGTTCAGCCTCACTGGAATACCACGACGTAGACACAGGACATAATATCCCATCGGTTCAGGTTATATTGCCACAGGGCCGACCAGCCCTAGCACTACCCTTTAAAGCTGAAAGACAAGCAAGAGATCCTTTATTTGTTGTCATTGTTTATATGCATAAGATGTACATATAATTGATAAAATATGTTTCAACCGAACAAGAAAGCTATTAGTGACATTTTTAATACGTATTTTAAATGACCCAGCCGGGGATCGAAACCAAAGACCTCCCGCATGCGAAGCGAACGCTATACCACTGGACCACAGCCGTGATTATTTGCACTTAACATTGACAGTACATCAATATTACATCCATAGTCATAGTAACGACTTGACAGTACCAGGGTCAATATTACATCCATAGTAACGACATCCAACGGATCACGGATAAACCAATTTCTAAAGAGTCATACATTCCTATCGCATTACCATACTGTTACTAATGGCGACCATGACCGCCAAATCCACCGGATCTATCGCAGTACTCGCACAAGCTACTATGAAATCATTATTTTAAACGTGTAGTCGACGGTAGAATTGAAGAAACGTATTAAATCCCCACAAATGTTCGTACCAGTTCTGCATACCTAGTCTGTACCAGGGAAACTATGTACTTGCTGAAATCCGTGTTTTAGAAAAAAAACACGCAAAATGTAATCAACGCAAACGTTGATGCGTGTACAAAATCTATATGTTGTTTCAGTCATATGATATGCCCTCCACCACCGACGTGTCCTCCTGGCATTCCGTGTCCTCCACCATCGACGTGTCCTGCCAACAAAGAAATGGTCGCCTTGCAACAAAAGATAGACGAGCTACAAATCACGAATCGAAACTTGGACACACAGCATATAAATTTGAAAACTAAAGTAGACACATTAGAGAAAACTAAAGCAGAACTGGAAAAGGACAAAGATGCCTTGCGAATAAAAGCAGATTCTCTGGAACAAATTAAGAACGACTTGCAGAGGAGAACTTCTGTCCTGGATACCACGAATAAAGGTTTAGAGAAGCAAAGCGAGGACCTCCGAATTCGGTTAGTTTATGCGTGTTTGTTTCGTTTAGGGTTTAAGCTCACCTGAGTCAAAGGCTCTTGGAAGTGATTTTTTGTGATCACTTTTCGCCCGTCTTCTTTCAGTCAGTCAATCCGTCCGTTTGTCTGCATGGATTCCTCTGAAACCATTTGCCACAAGTTGACCCATTGTTATCAAATAATGGGAAGCATTATATGAAGTCCCGTCAAATATACTCAAATAGTTGCTCCGTGGTCAAACTTGACCTCATCCCGAGGTTTATGAGTAAACCAAATCTTCTGCAAAACTAAAACACCTACAGTACAGATAGTGTGCAGTAGCACCTGAATAATGACCCTGGGGTCATAAATTACGCCCGAAGTGTCACATATTTTCATAGAATTATATAGGTAAATCTTCAAAACGTTTCTTCTGTTACTTTAGAGTGCTTACGCTTTGCATTGACCATAAGCGTTATTTTTATGTATTAGTTTGTTCAGGTTGTCAGTCGGCGACACTAGTATTATAATTGCCACGCACTCCATTGGTCACATGTTTTACTTAGTTTTATTTACAGCATCTTCTCTGAAATACAAGGTCTAGATCTTTGATTTTTTGCATGTTGCATAAGCTTCTGATCCTTTTTTCAAATGATTACTCTGGTTCATAAATGACACCGCCTCAGGGATTACATATTTTACATAGGATTATACAGGGACAACTTGAAAAACACGTGTGATTAAAAGATGACCATGGTCTCATAAATGGCAACACCTTAGGGATCGAATGTTTAACATGCGCTTGATATAATAGGTTAAAATATATTCTTCTTTGAAACTACAAGAACTCTGATAGTTTGTATTTGGCATTAGCTTATGGTCATCTACCAAGTCTGTTCAAATGATGACCCTGTGGTTATTAGGGTGGTCACATGCTTTACATACTAGGATTATAATTATAATGAAAATAAATTACTAATAATCCTCTTACTGCATTTTAATGTATACTTAATTTATATTTGTACTGCATACAAAATATCATTTTAAATAAACTTTTACGCTCAGGCGAGCTTCTTGAAGCCTTTTGCCCTTTTTATATGCTTTCCGAAGTGTTTTTCGGAAGAGCCTGTGGTCGCTGTTTCATCTTTCTGCACGTCTTTCACGATTTTGTTGTCCGGAGCATATATTTTGAAAACTATTTAAGATAATCGGATGAAACTTTGTACAAAAAAACACACAGCGCAAGAACCGTAACTCCAGATTGATTCTTAACCGAATCATATATCAGTTCACACTTTCTTGTCCGTAACATATCACTAAAACATTTAAAGATATGAAGACGAAACCTTTTAGAAAAAAAAGAACAACAAAAGGCCGGATGCATAATGCAAAATCCATTACTCAAGGTTGAGTTTAACCAAGTTATGTTCATCTGATGTCTTTATCCTTTTTTTATCCGTCACACTTTCTTGGCCATATTTTTAAAGTCTTTAAAATAAAGAAAAGATGGGACTGTGGTTGATCTCTATCCGAATTATGTCCCTTTTATGTCTGTTTTGATCCATTATCTGTCACAACTTCTTGTCCGGAGCATATTTCTGATCCCGAATATGGTAATAAGATGACGCTTTGGAAAAAAAACACATTTAAAAAAAAAGCCCTGCTTTGTGGGTTTCTTTACTTCGTGGACGGTAGCGGGAAATACAAATCCATTACTAATCTTGAAAAAGAGGTTATGACCGTAAAATGTACTTTTGCAACGCACTGCATGTTTATTAGTTGACCCATTTTCAGTTCTCCGTAATGATTTTCTCTTTGATTGTGCGATGACCAGACAAATTATTGACCATACGATGACGTCTACCTAAATCCTGAAACATAACGTTTGATGTGTGTCTCCAATCGTGCAGCTCGCGTTATGTATTTATTCATTACCACATTAGTATAGGCTTTGCGTCTTATATTAAAAGCATACATTATTACATATATAAACAACTGTTTGTCTTCCTATCAGTTCACATGCACACCGTGACTGTCGTCCTTGAATGCTGCTTTCCCTGTCCGATATTTTTATCTTTCTTTATTTACTTATCGGCAGCTTTTTTACGCTTGCATAAAAGCTTGCTTGTTAACATTGTAATTCTTGCTCGTTTTAATGCGTTGTTTTTGATGACTGGGCTCTCTGAACGCTACTTTTCCTGTTCGACTTTTATACCCTTATTGTCAAAACATTTGTGTTTGTGATGTCACATGACTTGCTTCTTATTAGTATTGTAACTGTTGATTGTTTTGATTCAGTTTGTTGGTTGACTGTGTTCTAAGATAGCTACATTTCCTGTTCGACATTTATACTTACTTATACTTTCTGAAGGTGACTCATTTTGTTTTCATCGTCGTTGTTGATGATGTTGTTTTGTTTGTTGTATTTCCTGTGCTTCATTTTGTATCATCCCTTCCATTTGCATAGAGTAAGCGAACTGATCGGGAATATTGCCACCATGGACAAGACACATTTTACCAAATTGGAGAATGAGAGCCCTTACAACTTGCAAACACAGTTCCGTGAATTATACGTCAATGAACGTACAAACGCTATTGAAGAACTGAAAGACAGAAACGACGACTTACCTGCTCAAACAGTAACGAAGAAAGTCCTGGATATATTAGAGGTATTTAATACATGTACAGTTAGATCTGTCTGAACCCTTGTAGTGCTGTATTTCTATTATGAACTGTGAACAGTTATTTTCATTTAAGCTTGATCATTCCATTTATGTTACAAAGGGTTGTTTTAGAGCATTTATTGATTGAGTAGTGAACAGTATACACCCTGACCAACCTGCGAGTTGCACTGGTTTCATATATCTATTATCTGGTGCCAGTTCTGCAATGGTTAATGCGCTTCTGAGGTCAGTGGAAGCCAAACCGACCTACTGATGCAGGTAGTTGCTTAATACCTTTTTCACGATAATTTAAATCGGCATTTGAAAATGTGCCTGTTTAAGAATACTAAATCACTATTGATCCACAGCAGTGAAGTATTGACCGAGGCGAAGGTCGAGCCTATAGTTTCCTGCTGTGGATCAATGGTCATTTCCGAGGATACATGTAAGTTTGGACCATTGACTGAAACAGTAGTACTTTTATACCTGCTTTTATTATATTGAATCGTTAGGAATAGTAAGATTCAGTGTCAAGATAAGGAATTGTTTTCCATTTATTTGTTTTCTCGGAAAATGCAATTCCCCGAAAGAGAGCTATCGACTCTCTAATCTAGTTTAAACCGGGTTGGAAATCGTTCAAATAATTGACTTCTGCTGAGGCTTGTCTTAAACATTGTCTTGTCGTAACCGTAATGGTTTGTTCTCTTGTTGCTCTGGTTTCTGTCTAGTCAATGAGTACTTGTTTTGTGGCTATCTTGGCTTTTGGTTTTTATATTCATATCTACATTAGCATTTATGTGTTATGCTTATTAAATTGGCTATTAATGCTGAATTGTTTGTTAGAATACAACCTGGCGGAGATATCTTTATTTAAACCGACCCGTTTTATTGCGATGAAATAGGGTAAGAGTGAGGTTTGGTGCACCCGTGAACTTTGTTTAAACCTCCAGCGTCTTTTTTCCAATGACCGTTCCAAGGCGGTAGCACTATTGTCAACCCTTTTATGTTTAGGATGTCATATATTGCCTTTGTAATTGTTGTTTGTTTCTCTATTCGTGCTAATGGTTGGCTATGTTCCTTGAATGCTGCATTTCCTGTTCGACTTCTATATCTACTTTCCATTTGATCACTTAAGAGCCAATCATCAGATCACATTTTGAATCATAATGATATATAATAATGTATAATATTGATACTATTGAGTTATGATATCAAAGATCTTGTGTATGTTACGACTTTACCGAAATTGTGCACAATCGCATCTTCACGAGTCTTGCTTTCAGAGCGGAACACAACAGTAATGTGTTCTGATTATGATTTCCCATTGCCTAAAAGGTCCAGGATTACTAGTAACCTGATATGCAAATAGGTTAGGATTTTTCATAATTGTGCAAATATGTTGTTTAACATTCTATCAGAATAACACAATAATATGCAATTATGCTAGTGTGTTTATAATTGCGTATTGCATTTTCATTCCTGCTCGTATGCAGTCCAATAAACTTCTTTTTTCATTTCCAAATGGTGCGAGCACCAACTTTCTAAAACCAAGCCCTAGTGTCAACCCTTTTGTGTTTGTGATGTCGTTTGCTTTACTTATTACTTTTGCCTTCTTGTTTGTCTCTTTGCATGTTTGTTTCTGTGTTTTATGGTTGACTGTCCTCCTTAAATGCTACTTTCCCTGTCCGATCTTTTTATATTTCTTTACACAGTATTAACGGTAACGTATTTGTGCGTATATTTTCAGGCAGCAAACAACCTGACATCAATGTACTCAAGACAACATCGGATTTCTGTGTTAGAAAGTATGACTACATTACAAATCTTAGTGCCTACTGACCATGAGAAACGGAAGTACACAGAGGTAATGTCCGTGTGTATAGTTGTATATGAGAACTACACACAGGGAATTTCACTGTGTAGAGTTGTTAAAGAGCAGTACACATTGGTAATTTCATTGTGTATAACTGTATATGAGAAATACCCACAGGTAATTACACTGTGTATAGTTGTTAATGAGAAGTACACATTGGTAATTTCATTGTGGGAAATGCACGCAGGTTATGTCATTGTGTATAGTTTTAATGAGAAGTGAACATAGGTAATTTCATTGCGTATAACTCTATATGAGAAATAAACTCAGCTAATTTCACTGCGTATAGTTGTGTATGCGAGTACACAAAGTTAATGTCATTATGTATAGTTGTTAATGAGGAGTACACACAGCGCAATAAAACATAATTAAAGCATAACACATTAAAACCTGATTTATTACGTTAAAACATAACCGTTGTAAACAAATAATCGCACGACAATTACGTATCGTGCAGTACTGTATGTGGAGAATAGAATGAACATTGGGTGTTGGTTATATCGTCCGTGCAGTACTGTATGTGGAGAATAGAATGAACATTGGGTGTTGGTTATATCGTCCGTGCAGAACTGTATGTGGAGAATAGACTGAACATTGGGGATTAGTTATATTTTGTTTAGGATAGATGTAATAATAAATGTTATTTGCGCAGTTGTTTATGTATAGGCTGGGATCTTATCATCCTAGCTAAGAGGCAATTATGAGTACACGGAGGAATAGCTGAACTCGTGTTGAAATATAAACACCAATATAAAATCACTGAAACTGTCAAAATCCTTTAAAGAGGCACTACCTATATCTACGCGATTTTTAATGTAAAATATTAAATACTCAATATTACTGGATTTATATTTATACAAAGCTATTTTATGAGTATTATAAGAAGAAACATGGTCCGTATTCCTGTCCTGTACGTTATTAATTATGATCAAAACAATATCTTGAATAAAATGCTGCTCTGCCGTTTATTCATGCCGGAGAACTACGTGTTTTTACGATTTTCTCGGACATGCGCAATGCCATTTAGTTGAACGAAAACAAACAATTCGGGGTAGTTCCGATAGTAAACGAATCGATCGGAACTCTTCGACAATCGGACGAGGCAGTTCCGATTGTAAACGAATAAGATCGAAAAATCTCCGCAATCGGCTTGTCTAAAACAATTACGAATACAATTTCAAAAATCCGATCTTTTCAATCCTGTTTTTCCCAGCAAAACGCATATTACATGGGGTGAATTTATTGCCATTTACCTTTTTCATAGTCCTCTTTATGATTAAGTCAAGTTTATATCAATTGGTTGACAAAAAGGTTCAGGTAGAGCCTCTTTAAGGTAAATCAATCCCCGCGTATACAGTTTGTTTCCATGTTTTGATTACATTTTCTATTATGACCATAGTGCAAGAAGTGTCCAGACGAGGTTCTTAACTTGGCCACATCTGTGTCCGGACATTGGTCCTGTCTTGATCGCGGTCAAAGACAAAATATGTTTTTCTTTCCTTGACAACGGTCCAAGATGTGTCCATGCATTGTTCATGATTTGACCACTGTCCAAGATATATCCGGAAATTGCGTTTCATTTATATTTCTAGGGAGAAAATACACACGCAGAAGCAAAGGCTACACAAACGGTAAGATATGGTTCGTAATTAAGTTAGTTTAAACTTATTTCTTTTAAATCGATTGTAACGAAAGCTCTATGAACTTATTTATATCACCCACGATGTATTTCTGGTTAGAGCCAGTACTAAGCAAATGCAGATAGAGTGTCTTGCTCAGGGACACAACACATATGGTAATGGCGGGAATCGAACCCACGACTTTTCGATCTTGGGTCCAACGCTTTACCACTAGACCACAGTGCTCCACATATTAAACATTAATTACAATTAAACTGGTGCCTTAAGGAGATAGGATAACTTCGGCTAAATGCCTAAATAAGATGAGTCCATCGGTGTATATGTTACATTTCTAGTTAAAAAAATGAGAAATAATTAAAATGTTACAAACAATGCATACAGTGAATGATGGATGTGTAATGAAATGTGAAAGTCTATTTTCCCATTTATATATTGAGTAAAGTAAATCTGGCACATAAAATGCATGTTATATCCATAGATGAGATACAAAGACGTGTATGTTCGGGGTCAATGTTAAAGTGACATAGATATGACCAATAATAACGCTACAAAGTCATTTGTAGACAAAGGCGGTGATAAAAATAAAGCAAATATGATTGGAACATACTTTTATAGGTTATCGAAACGCGTTCTAATCTCAATGAAAAGTGGGGTAGTTTTGAAATTACGAAATATGGAATGAATTTGTTTGAGAATAGCAATCGTTTGTGAACACATTTCAGTGTTTTTCAAACAATGAAAGAATGGGCAATTCTTGACAATGCCAAACATTATAAATATTCAAAGCGGTACGTTTGTAAAATGAAATACGTTGTTTTTAATATATGGTGGGTAACTCTTATACTTCGCTTAGAAAATAATAAAAGAACACATTTAAAAAAAATCACACTCTTACCTAGCATTTCTAATATCTTCAAACACTTATATCAGTGTTCATATCTAGGTCTCTAAAAACTCGTGCTAAACTTAATATTAAACATAATTTGAACATTTTGAGATTGAAGATTAATCACTATCATATTGACTGTATGCCCATTCCATATTAGATTGTTTTCCGGTTAATGTTAACAGCATATTTTTACTGTACATTTGAACATATTTCAGACACGAGTTAACATTACAGTCGACCATCACACACTGTCCGCTGAACAATCGGGTCAAATCTTTGACACGAGGATGATGTCTGCCTTAAGAATGCAAGAACCATTAGTAGAGGTAGGTAAACTATATATTAAATCATTTGAGGATAACTAACACAGGTAATGTATGATCATTGTGTCCCATCCTTCCTCTAATTGCATTTATTCATACCATATTCATATGCATGCAATCTTTTTTTTTCTCATTTCTATTATAAGATCTGTGTGGCCATTGGCTTCTTTTGTCAATTTTGTGTGTGCTCCCTTCACCCCCACTCCCCCCACCCCCACTTCCCCTCCCCATTGTCTCACTCCCCTTATTTAAGAAGAGCTTACATTTTGGTAACTGCATCGACTTTGACTTTACCTTTACATGTTTTGGACGATTTCCTATAAACCATATACGTCATATTTCTCACGAAAGCAAAACTAAAGTTTTACAGGGTAATGTCAACCTTTTATGCTTGTGATGTACTTACCTTGGCTATTATTTATGCATGTACTTGTTGTTTGTATCAATGCCTTTTTTATTTACTGTATTCTTGAATGCTACGTTTCCAGTTCGACGTTTATATCTATTTTGTTAGACTGTTTACTGTGACCTCTTTGAGACTCCGAGAGAAAAAACAACCTTAAAATCAATAAACGTTCTAAAGTATGATAGCATGTTTTATCAATCAGACTATGATAGAAGGTCCATGCCAAATATTAGAGTGTTACTGGTTTCTATTCCCTTTTTTGTTGCAGGTTTTAACCGATGTCATTGTAAATGAAGTTGATATTGATGCCGAAAACCAACCGAACATGATGAAATACATCCGGAAATGCCTCGAGATGTGTTGGATGATGAATGTGCACACGAAACCCATGTTTATTAGGTTTGTTGAACCGTCAGAAGGAACCGTGTTTGACTTGGACATGTATCAGCCATTTCTAAATGCCGGTAAATACATAGACTATGTCGTCTGGCCACCCCTGTACATGCACGAAGGCGGATTTATGCTGTCGAAAGGTATTGCGCAAGGAAAGGAGTAGGAAATTGAGGAGACAGTTTATAAAGTGTGATTATATTTTTTTATTGTGTCGTCGTCTACAAGAAAAAAAAAGAGAACAATATTCATCAGCGTCATTGAAGTTGATTGGTATTTAGCTATATGTTTCTCTCTAACTACTTGGACTACATCAACCAAACATGAAAGTAGTATTTAGGGGGTTAAACTATAACAGTCTTTTATATGGTACGAACAAGACTGTTCAATCTTCAGAACCCGAAAACATATACTATTTTCTAAATAATTCACTATTAGGTATAGAGGAGTATAAGGGTTCAAAAGTCATAACGTTTGAAAAAAAATATATTTGCAAAAACTGTACAGTAGAACGTGTTTTGCAGCGATATGCAATTCCGTGGAAAATTATTTTTTCATATGTGTTGATACACTTGGTAATCTTGTCAATGTATTTAATTCAACTAGATTGATAGTTGAACATATAACTGGTTAAATTTACATTGGGTATGTACAAAACAAATCTTTGGATAAGGCTTTCTTCGTAGGTAACTGAACTTACATGAAATTAAATTTTATTTGATGAACAGTTCATGAACATTTTAGATTTCATGAACACTTCATGAACATGTTATGAACATTTTACAGTTCAAGAACATTTTGTTCATGAACATTTTGATGAACAGATCAAGAACATTGATTACAATGTTAATAGGAAGCAATGCATGTTTACAAAAACAAACAGGTTGACAATAAGGCTACCACACTGGGACATTTGAACAGATACGACAGAGAAACGCCTGGTGGCGTTAAAGCCGGGTTTTCCAAAATGTGAAAGATGGGTGCCTGTATGTTTGGAGAAACTATAGCTTTTCTAGATAATTAGTCTTCATTTTCAGCGCATGATGTTTCGTACATGTCACCAACTTACTGTCAAGTTTATAATAATTGCACATGGCAGTGCTGAGACATAAAAAATAATTGTCCATGGCAATGCCGAGATATAAAAAAGAAATGTTGATGCCCGTATAAGAAAGTTAAAAAGGTTAACATAACATATATTTTGGAGACAGTAGGTCACAGTGACCAAGTTTTCATGGTGTGTTCAGGGCTTGGTGGGAGAAAGGTGCTGTTAAAATTTGAAGAAGATCGGACATGGTAATGCTGAGATATAACAAAGCCTCAATTCCTTCCAACCCCCAAACTTAAACAAAAAAGGTTAACGTAACGCATATTTTGGAGTAGTATGTCATATTGACCTAGTTTTCAGGATATGGTCAGTGCTTGTCGAGAGGAAGGTGCTGTTAAAGTTTGATTAAGATCGGACATGATAATGCTGAGATATATAGAAAACACAAAATGCTGACGCCCGCCACCCATTTTTGAGTCACCATGCGTCAGCATGGTTGACTCCATGGGATCGTGTATATATGTATATAGTGCAATTTCTGAATAGGGAGTTTTTGAAACGGGTAAGCCGCTTTACCGTTGTAAGCAATGTAGTCCCCTTTAACTGCTTCAAATACAACTTAATTTGATAAGGTGACTGGCATGAACGTTATGTATACCGAGTAATATCACTACTGATTGTGAAATAATGAAATAATTGTAATTGTATACAGTATAAACATGTATTTTTTGTAGGTTTACCCAAATATTATGCGCATTAATACAACAAAAACCGGATGAGCCGCTTTCCCGTTGTAAGCAATGTAGTCCCCTTTAACTGCTTCAAATACAACTTAATTTGATAAGGTGACTGACATGAAAGTTATGTATACCGAGTAATATAACTACTGATTGTGAAATAATGAAATAATTGTAATTGTATACAGTATAAACATGTCTTTTTTGTAGGTTTACCGAAATATTATGCGCATTAATACATTTTTATGAAACAATACATTTTACCAATAGTGGTGTAAAAAACAACATATAAACGCATTTTTTGTTTTACTAACCTTTTATTTGCTAGAAATAATGGTCTTCATTCCAAAACAAACGAAAAGTACGACCGATTGCTGGAGGTGCGCTCCAATTAGCCGTAAATTGACAATTGAACAACAACAACACGCTGCATACCCTATGTTTTATTTGGTACGACCCAACCATAAAAACGGACATGCGCAGACCACGAATAGTGAAAGTAAACGCGGCCATTTTATTGATTTTTGTACAATGTAAACACGGCTGGCAAAATGAATTTCGGGCTTTGTGAAGCTAAACGGATAGCTACGGCAAGATTGTAAACAGATCCAGGAGCGTCTATTTTCATTCTGTCTAACGATATCAGGTATGAAAACATAAAGTAAGCAATAAAATAAAATCCCGATTCATATTCGACGCATGGGTACCCTGAAATGCACAGTTCGGATGGTATATAATTTCGGATAATTTTTTTTTCTTTTTTTTTTCGCATAATCAAATAAGAAAAACTGTCCTTTACAAATACATGTTGGTGGAAATGTATATATATATATATGTATAGATACAAATATAAAGTGTAAAGATACAAATATAAAGTATATTTCTATTCATTATTTAAGGTGTAAGGAGTTCCTGGAATCCTACTAAATGCTTTCTAGTCTAGGCTCCTGAATTCTTTAACTTGTAGAAAGTGGGGACAAAAAGGAAAATATAACCACAGGAGGTCCTGATAGTCTAATAAAGCCTGATTAAAAACTTGGCTCCTGTTTCACCAAGTCGGCTCTGATTATTATCGTTTGGCAAAAAGTGCTACTACTCTCCTTTTCATCGGTTATAAATTACTATGTAATATTCTATTCTAACTTATTTGAAAAAAAGTAGTAAATACGTCCACTGACTAGGAGCATAAAGTGGTAGCAAAAAGAAAAATATAGTCAGGAGGTTCTGAGTTTGAATACTACATATGTAACAAATGTGCGGTATAAAAGCGAATAAAGACTAATTTCCAATAAGAAAAAATATTGGACCTTTCCATTTTAAATCAGGGCCTGTCCATTTTAAATCAGGGCCTGTCATTTTCTGAAGCAACAAGCCCTGGGCCTGTCTCTTAAAATAATTGCCTGTGAGCACTGACATACACTTGAAAAGAAATAATTCCGTCCCAAGCATTTTTCAGTACAAAAACAATCTCATGTTCTAAGCATCAACATTTCATTTTAATACGCCACACTTGCACATTTTCATTTTGGTACTTACACATTGTTTAAAATACATTGCAGTTTATCCTTTTTAAAAAATTGCCTTCAAGTACTCTTCGCGTAAAGACGGTCAGTTCAGAAACATGGGAGATTTCTGTACTAACAAATAAAGTAAAGAAAATCTTGAGTTTTGATATATTTGTATGAATATGTGTAAAGGTATTTAATACATATTTAATACTATAGCATATATATATTGATTGTAATCCTTTCACAATTTCGCAGAAAAAAACAACAACATTTTGGACAATCAGTGGTTATTTTGTGGTTATATTGGCACCGGTATCATATAAGTTGCACGTATCATTAAAGTAGCAATCCCTCCAACAACAGCCAAATGTCACAACATATGCACACCGTTTCCAACCCTACAGACGACGAGGTATATATATAGCTTATATATTTCGAGATTCCAAACTCTATAGGCACAACATAAACGGCTTTAACGAGCGAGGCTAAAGCCCAAAACTGGGGCGTTCAATTAAGATTTACCAACTTATAATTCATTTTCAATCATGGGTATCTTTAGAAACCTGTATGAAAAGGAGCATTACTCTGCCGAAATAAAAGTCAGAGTGGACATGTGTAACAACACTCATGGGAGTAAAATGAAGATGTGTATGAAGTTTCATAAATAGGTCAAATATTGTTCAAGTTATAATCAATGTCAGGTTAAAATGTGACGGATGGACGACGACTGACGATAGACGACGGATAAAGCGATCCATAAGTGTATGCCATTCTACAAAGGAGACACATTTAACTTTATAAAAGGTAAATGTTAAGTATTTCTAGGTTTTTATTCATATATACATGATCATTTATGTGTTATACTTATAGTGTCTATTAATGCTGCCTTGTTTGTTAGAGGATATAACCTTTAATGTCTTTATTTACACAGTCTCGCTTTATTGGGATGATAATATGGTTAAGAGTAAAGTTTGGTAAACCCTAGAACCTGGTTTAACCCTCCTACTCCCAGAAAAACATAACACCGCCCCGCGCCACCACCAGCAGCCTTCTTTGCGACTGACCGTTCCAATGCGGTAGCCCTACTGTCAACCCTTTTATGTGCGTCATGTAATATCTTGCCTTTCATTCATCTTTGTAATTAGTGTTTGCTTCTGTGCTTGTGTTTGGTTGACTGTGGTCCTTGAATGCTACAGTTCCTGTATCTACTTTTAAGTTGAAACCTAACGCAGACCTTGTGCATCCAGTGTTGATGCTTACAGCAAATGACTAAGAAAAAACACTTCCAAAACATGGTGGTTACCTTCAAATATGTGCTAGTAATATATTGCTACTTTTAAGTGATAAGTGACATTTTTATTTGAATAATAATAATACTTGTTTTCCACAAGTTCTTCCTTCCAAGTTTGATTACTTTATCTCAGTTTGATCAAGTTTGGGAACTGTACCACAACTGAGACAGATAATTGGTAAATGTACCGCAATGTTGGTTATCGGTAATTCGCGCATATAGGAACATACAAACAACACTAATTTAATATATCCTTAATATGATATTTCAATAGCAATGCCCAGGAATATTTTGTAAAACATTGCTTAGACAAAAACAAGTTCATCAATAACAGACTGAAAACATATACGACAAAAAGATACTAGCGTGCTTCATACCGACCCAAAAGAAGCTGTTTCAAGATTTATTGTGTTAAATAATCAGCGAACTTAAGCATATGTAAATAAGCATCTGGAAGAAGAATCAAGGCAGTTTATTGTATAACACAGAGATAAACGTTTAGTTAATCCTTAAGTTTGTACACTCGTTTCTGTATTTGCCTTGATTATCAAGATGTGTTAAACCAGTTTCCTTACCCATCGCTATATGGACATCCTATCTCCGACTGACAAAATTTATCAAAATATACCAGGACAAATATTGTTCAAATTATGGTCAAGAAATACAGCTGACTTTTAATTATAACTGACTGGCTAGTATTGTTCTATACACATTTCGCATTTTTTGTGATACATCAACATATCCACTCATGCGACTAATAACTATTATGGCAGAATACATGATAAGTGCATCCATTGGTGACTCTGGCAACAGCAAAAGTTCACGAGCAAGACCACTGTCAGCAGCAAAAAACTCATCCGAGCGTCCAATATGTGGTTCTGTAACTATAATGTTTCTAGCCAAAATGTAGCGGATGAAATAAAGGAAAGAATTTCAACAAGTCTTTGTGATCTTATTCTATGATTATTCCAATGCTCTTTAAAATAACCCATTTGATTTTGTAATACCGGTGTAAACAATAAACGTGCGGTTTCTATACTAAAGGAAAAAAGAAGTTTCTGGTATATACTATGTATTGCACACTTATATCAGGAAAATCCCAAGATGTTTTGTAGAATAAAAGAAAGAAAAAGGATCAGCTAGTTAGAGAAAAGACACAACTGTGCTTTTCGACTACACTTTGTTAGACTTTGATAATAAGAAAGCTATTTTGATCACACATTTAACATCATGAAGGTTCTGGAGAGCTCTATGAACGTTGCAAATCACCACGTTTTCAGTGTCCGCATCACTTAGAATACGCTTTGAAATATGGCCATATTGAGTCATTCAATACAATCCGGATATCGCATATGGATCATTATAACACTTTTAACCACAATAACTGTCTGAAAAAACACCTATACCTCCATGAATGGCAAACCAAAATGATTTCAACTTTTCATATCCATCTATGTGGATCTTGACATTTGGTACTTGGATAATATTATAAGTTCATCTTCTTAATTGATATCGTCGACGCAAATGTACACCTTCGGGATATCACAAGCAAAGGCACGGTGGTCCATCGGATAATCACAACTCGAAGTCCGTTTTTCGGATAAGACCTTGAAACGGGTTTGTTATGGAGTGAATACAGTGCAAACATCGTCTTCTAGAAAGTAAAAAGAGTGTTTTTTCGAGGTTTATCAGTTTATTTTAGGTAAACTGTTTCATTTTCAAAGAAATATTCACGTGTGTCCACGGCACAATATGTTCACATCTTACCTGCAGCGTTGATATATGTCATCTGTCTGTGGTCTGTTCACATTTTGGTAAGGAGATGAGCAAGGTGGCGATTTATGGTCGCGAAAACTAGTGTTGTTTTGTTAAATGTGTCATCCTTTCGAGGCAGGCAAATATATGTTTGATAATTCATTTCTGCACGTTTAATTATCTGAGTATTTGATTGTTTGTTCGTAAACACTAATGTATTTGTTTTTATGTCCGTTTGCGATCGGCCAAGTCATGTCGGTTTTGAATGGTCCGTTACGGATCATATCTAGTTCTGTTACGTGTACAATTGACTAGTGCATTCTGAATGTGTGTATAAGCATGTATTTTATCCTCGTTGTACTGCACTGGGCTTTTAGCGAGGCGACGTCGCTTTTAATAAACACCGAAAAGGGGCTCCCTTGGAAGCAACAAACACAGACAAGAGATAAAAGCTGCAGACTCGGTTTTGATGAGTCTGTTCATGAGGGGTAATGAAAGTGCAACACCTCTCACGCCTCCTAACACCGGCTTAAAACGATATTCTACTTTAAAGCAAAAAGATTGGTTTTGATGGTTTAAAAGTAGCTGACTCGGTTTTATTGAGTCTGTTCAAATCTCATACGAAGGATTCTGGTGCATTCTAAAATGTATGTAGTATTGGTAGTTTCGTCAGGAGTATATTAGCATTTCCGTCATTGTGTCGGTATCATCCGTATCATACATGTATGTCCATGTTACTGTAGATAAAATATGAAACAATTTCGATGCACGCCCTCAGTATAAAAACATTGCTAAATCCTTTTATTTGAAAACGGACTTTTTTACCCTATCAATGCACTACCGCAACCGTTTTATGAGGCTAGAAACGGACCCGAAAATAGATCAAATGCTTACGCCCCCCCATCAAGAAATTTCGATGCACGCCTTCAGTATAAAACATTTTCTCGCTCGCTTCGCTCGCTCGACGCATAATGGCTAATGAGTGGTTTAATTAACACATTGTTAAATCCTTTTATTTGAAAACGGACTTTTTTTACCCAATCAATGCACTACCGCAACCGTTTTATGGGGCTAGAAACGGACCCGAAAATTGACCAAAAGCCAATAATAAACACGCAAAAATGCATGTACACTTTTAGATACATGCAACAATACATGTAACATTTATAGGTAACACCTTCCCCAATAAGTAAAAAAGGATTTATGTAATAAAGCATTCTTTTGAACGGCATGTATTACGCAATGCAATAATGTAATAATATTTCAATTTCAACACATATGTCAAAAACATATATTACAACACGACATTTTTTTTTCAAAATCAACAAATGTTAACACATATATTAAATTACACTTGTTTAAGTTTACACAAGTATCTTAAACACGAGATAGGCAATCTGCAATTAAATTGTCTTTCCCTCTGACATGTTTTATCTCAATATCATACTCTTACAACATCAAACTCCACCTCATCAATCTTTTAATTTTGTTTTTCATTTTTTTTTGTGAATGTGAGTGGATTATGATCACTGAAGACAACTATTGGCAAAATAGATGAAGTTAAATACACTTCAAAATGTTGTAATGCCGAAATGAGAGAAATACGTTCTTTTTCAATAATTGAATAATTTTTCTGATTCTTGTTGAACTTTTTCGAAAAGTAAGAAACTGGATGATCAACCATTTTTGTCTTCTTGCAGAAGTATCTGCACCAGTTACCAATGTCGCTAGCATCAACTGCTAATTTAAACTGAAATTCGAAATTTGGTGTTGAAAGCACTGGTGCACACAACAGTATGCCTTTAATTTGTCAAATGACTGTTGGCATTTTTCAGTCCAAACAAACTTATATATTTTATTCAATAAATTTGTCAAAGGTTCAGCAGTGACTGAAAAGTTATGACAAAATGTTCTATAATAACCAGCCATACCGAGAAAACGCATCAATTTCTTTCTACAAATCGGTATACTTGAAATTCAGAAATAGCCTTGAGCTTAGCCTCAATAGGTTTAACCTGACGCTATCCCACTTCATGTCCTAAACATTTGACAATTGCGCACAAAATTCACTTTTGTTGAGGTTGACGGTTAAATTCGCATCAGTAAGACGATCGAAGACACTATAAATGGTCTTTACATGTGTTGCTGTAAAACGACTGCATCATCGATGTACGCGTCACATCCATCTAAACATTGACGAGACGTTGTAACGTTGCTGGAGAGTTTTTCATTCCAAATGGTATAACTTTATATTGAAACAGTCCATACGGAGTACAAATGCTGAAAATTATTTTGCTCTTTCTGTGAGAGGAACTTGCCAATATCCTTTCAAAATCAACTTTTGTAAAGTAGTTTGCATTTCCAATTTTGTCAATACAGTCGTCAATTCGTGGAATTGGAAATGAATCAGTTTTTGTGGCACTGCTGACTTTTCTATAGTCAGTATATATCCGGTATGTATTATCCGGTTTCGCCAAAAGTATACATGGTGAACTCCAGTTACATTTACTTGGTTCAATGAAATCATTGTCCAATATGTATTGAATTTCTTCTTTGAGATATTGTTGTTTAGAAGGATTCATTCTATATGGATGCTGTTTTATTGGAGTAGAATTACCAACATCGACATCATGGTAAATTTTGTCAGTTCGTGTTGGAACATCCGAAAATAAATGCTCATATTCGTGTATTGATTGTTTCAGCTCACGTCTTTCTGATGGTTCTAGATGTGACAGTTTCTCGATTCAAGATTTTTTCAAAATGTCACTGTTTTGTAATTTCGCTAAACCAGGATCATTTTTGTCAAACTGTTCGTTTTCATTCTGTAATCCGTCACTGTAATTTTCAAGTGGGACAGAGCAAACTACATTAACTAAATGTGAAGAAAGGCTATCTCTGCCAATGTATTCTTTTAACATATTGATATGACAAAGTTGACGTTGCTTCCGCTTTCCAAGTCAAATCACTGATCCTTTTCTCTGCTGTATAAGGACCGTAATACCTAGCTTGTAAAGGCTTTCCAGGAATAGGTAATAAAGCAAGCACTTTATCACTGGTTTGAAATTTCTTTCTTGAGCAGTCAAATTATAACCTTGTTTTTTATTTTTGTTTGAGATAATTTGAGATTAGACTAAGCTACCTCACAAGCTTTTAACAGTTTATGCCTAAAATCAGACACGTACTGTAGAAGATTCAAAGAAGTGTCTTTTTCTGAGATAATTTTCTCTTTAAGTAACTTAAGGGATCCACGAACAGTGTGACCAACACATAGTTCAAAAGGGCTGAAACCCAGAGATTCTTGAATAGATTCTCTAACGGCGGAAAACAACAAGTGTATGCCTTCATCCAAATCTTTGTTAGTGTCAAAACAATATGACCTAATCATGTTTTTCAGTGTCTGGTGAAATATTTCTAGAGCACCTTGACTCTCCGGATATGCCTAACTCATGCATGACTTGTTGAAATATACCAGACATGAAATTTGACCCTTGATCAGACTGGACATATTTTGGAAGGGCAACTAATGTAAAAAACTTGACCAGAGCCTTCACAATAGATTTGTTTTAATATTCCTAAGTGGAATAACTTCAGGAAATATTGTTGATGCACACATAATCAGCAACATATATTGATTACCAGGCTTGGTCTTACGCAAAGGGCCAACACAGTCCACGATTATTTTACTGAAAGGTTCATCAAATGCATGAATAGGTTGAAGATGGGCTTTGGAAATCTTCTGATTGGTCTTTCCTACCATTTGACATGTATGACAAGACGTACAGTACTGTGAAACACCTTTATGAGATTTGGCCAATAAAATGACACAAAATCTTGGGATATGTCTTATTGACGCCAAAGTGACCAGACATAGGAATTTCATGTGCCAAACTGAGAAATTCCTGACGATATGATCTAGGAACCACACTTTGGTAAATGACAGTCCATTCATCATCAGCGGGGACTTCAGGTGGTCGCCATGTTCTCAGCAGGATCCCATTTTTAGTAAAATAACAAATTGGGACTTGTAAATCATCTTCTTCACTAATGGACCTATCAAATAAGCTAGAAATCTCAGAATATCTGTGATGTTCACATATATGTTGTGATCTCGATAGTTTGTCCAGATCTTTGTCATTCAAACTTATAGAAGGAGAAGGATCTGCTGATAAGTGAATGTTATTTTCACTGTAGTCCGTCTTAGACTCAGATGGGCTAATATCAAGAGATTTAACCTCTGTGTTATAATACTAACCAATAAAAGTATCAGCCATCAAGTTAATGTCAGAAGACATATCATTCTCAATGGCTCGTTTTGCCATAGCTTGAGTAACTGCACAAGCCGGTTACAAATCAGGTATTTTCTGTTCAAAAGGATCAGAGGATTGATACAAAGAAGGCTTTTGACTATTACTTACGATGCGCAGGCTTCATAACCGCTTCTCCCCAACTAAATTCAATTTACATTGTCACCAGTAGGTTTTATACCCTATTTTTGTTGTTGCTTCCTTTTCAAAGTAAAGCACTCAGAAATGAGGTGAGCTTTCTTTTTGCAATAATTGCAAGTAATTTGAGATAAGGATTTTTGTTACGTATTCTCATTAGATGCTTGATGTACCAGACTAGTAGTACTTAATGTACCAGACTGAGATTTAAAAGCACTGTCGTACGAGTGAGAGGGATTTCCTAAATGAAGAATGCTGATGAGGGCTTGAGTTAAACAAAAGAAACCTTGCGAGTTAGCGAATAATCATCCGCCAAACGTGCATCCTCTTCCAAAATGTCAGCCTTCTGCTCATCTAAATAGGTTTTTAACTCAATTTTCTTGGATACACACCATTTATCAAATAATTGTTCTTTGGTTAGAGCAAATTCAACATGTGTTTGATCACTTTCTTTTTTTACAATTTTTAAACTTCTGCCTATATAAGCCCAGTAATCGAAGTCATCAGCAGGAGCGCGCAATTGCACGAGGTGACCATCCGTAACGAAGATTTGTCTCGACTCGGTAGTTAAAACACATGCATTTCAGCTCGAATTTTCAGTCGCTCTAATTCTCAGTCCATAAAAAATTGTTTGTTTGTTTGTATGGTATTTTACGTCATTTTCAATACATGTAAGGTCGATTATTTTTTTGTGGTGGAGGCAGACCACCCACTTTTCCTGGGTAGCAGACCACCCACCTTTCCTGGGTAGAATCAGTCCATAAAAATATAATTGTGTCTAAAGTATGCCAATCAATGGTATAAAGACTCGATTAATATTCAGTTCTGCTAATACTTAGCGGATTGAGCAGAATCAAAGAAAGTTATTTTAGCGAGATGATTCTTGTTGTTTTTACGTCAATTTCTGGGCTTTATAATGTCATGTATTGACATTTCACACATACAGATAACTGATACATGATATAAACCGTAGACAGTAGTCATTTAGATCATGGAAATATGGGTTTCGACATAGATATAGCGAATTTATGAAAATGATTCTCCGCGGAGCTTGGTGCACCCTAGAAACCGGTTTAAACCCCCAGTGGCCTACTTTGCCACTGACCGTTCCAAGGCGGTAGCCCTATTGTCAACCCTTTTGTGTTTGTGTTGTCTTTTGCATTTAATATTGCCTTTGCCTTCTTGTTTGTCTGTTTGCGTGTTTGTTTCTGTGTTTTGTGGTTGACTGTCCTCCTTGAATGCTACTTTCCCTGTTCGATCTTTTTGTATTTCTTTCTTGGCAACAACGATACTCCGCGTAGCCAAATTGTACACATGGTCTCTTAAGTTATCTTGTCTTTATTTTATGGTATGAATCAGTGTTATATATATTATGTATATGTATATGAATTACATATAGTGAATACGAGTACATTTGTAATGCGGTCTCTATTTAAAGCTGGTATACCTGTAAGCTATATCTTACGTGCAGTAAAATGCTCAACGTCAGTGTTTTACAGTACCCCTCGGCTGGGTCACAATATCAAGTAGTTATAAGACCCAGCCCTCGGTTAAATTTTCTTAAAATGTTTCTTAAAATGTTCAATTGTTCAAATATGTTTTTTGTATCATTTTAAAGAGCCATTCTAACGCGTAACACAAACTAATGTCAAAGGGCCAACGTATGCTGAAACATCTCTGTATGTTGTAGGTTGATTTCAATAAAATTTGCATTGCTGGGTGCAGAATTTAAATATTTCATTTGATGCGAATGTTTACACCCTTTCTCTTTTCAACTTCGCCGAGACTGAAACAAATTGACGTTGTAAAGTGTAAACAAAAAACTCTCGAAAAAAATACACGTTCTCTAATAGTACAATTTCTTTCCTTTGTTTCGGCTATTGTCCATCACTCAGCGACGTTTATTGTTACCCTCCCTTCCTTCCTTCCCCCCCTCCCCC
>JAWPHD010018875.1:0-38036 GCA_037043455.1 Cyrtodaria siliqua
AGAGTGCAGTGGCATTTCTGACGTGGTCATCTCTGTTGAAAGTACGTATACAAATGAAAAACTTACGGTGAAACTCATTGTTGCCGTGTCATGGCTTGTACATGCAACTTCTGGGCTCACTTGGTAAGAGATTAACGTTGTGTCTTGATACAGGTTTGCTGCAATAATCATAACAAGTATCATAGTAACAACCATTACAACACGCCAGATAATAATGTACATATTCTATACGTAATACCTTTATAAATAATAACCATTTTGGACACTCAGATCGCAGAAAGAGCAACGTTATCTCTATTTTTTCTATTTACCCGTAAACGAATTACGTCACTTGGACATAAAATGTCAACGAGTATCATTTTGCTATGCCAGTAGAGTGCCAGTGGCATTTCTGACGTGGTCATCTCTGTTGAAAGTACGTATACAATTGAAAAACTTACGGTGAAACTCATTGTTGCCGTGTCATGGCTTGTACATGCAACTTCTGGGCTCACTTGGTAAGAGATTAACGTTGTGTCTTGATACAGGTTTGCTGCAATAATCATAACAAGTATCATAGTAACAACCATTACAACACGCCAGATAATAATGTACATATTCTATACGTAATACCTTTATAAATAATAACCATTTGGACACTCAGATCGCAGAAAGAGCAACGTTATCTCTATTTTTTCTATTTACCCGTAAACGAATTACGTCACTTGGACATAAAATGTCAACGAGTATCATTTTGCATGCCATAGAGTTCCAGTGGCATTTCTGACGTGGTCATCTCTGTTGAAAGTACGTATACAAATGAAAAACTTACGGTGAAACTCATTGTTGCCGTGTCATGGCTTGTACATGCAACTTCTGGGCTCACTTGGTAAGAGATTAACGTTGTGTCTTGATACAGGTTTGCTGCAATAATCATAACAAGTATCATAGTAACAACCATTACAACACGCCAGATAATAATGTACATATTCTATACGTAATACCTTTATAAATAATAACCATTTGGACACTCAGATCGCAGAAAGAGCAACGTTATCTCTATTTTTTCTATTTACCCGTAAACGAATTACGTCCCTTGGACATAAAATGTCAACGAGTATCATTTTGCGTGCCATAGACGTGCCAGTGGCATTTCTGACGTGGTCATCTCTGTTGAAAGTACGTATACAAATGAAAAACTTACGGTGAAACACATTGTTGCCGTGTCATGGCTTGTACATGCAACTTCTGGGCTCACTTGGTAAGAGATTAACGTTGTGTCTTGATACAGGTTTGCTGCAATAATCATAACAAGTATCATAGTAACAACCATTACAACACGCCAGATAATAATGTACATATTATTTACGTAATACCTTTATAAATAATAACCATTTGGACACTCAGATCGCAGAAAGAGCAACGTTATCTCTATTTTTCTATTTACCCGTAAACGAATTACGTCCCTTGGACATAAAATGTCAACGAGTATCATTTTGCGTGCCATAGAGTGCCAGTGGCATTTCTGACGTGGTCATCTCTGTTGAAAGTACGTATACAAATGAAAAACTTACGGTGAAACTCATTGTTGCCGTGTCATGGCTTGTACATGCAACTTCTGGGCTCACTTGGTAAGAGATTAACGTTGTGTCTTGATACAGGTTTGCTGCAATAATCATAACAAGTATCATAGTAACAACCATTACAACACGCCAGATAATAATGTACATATTCTATACGTAATACCTTTATAAATAATAACCATTTGGACACTCAGATCGCAGAAAGAGCAACGTTATCTCTATTTTTTCTATTTACCCGTAAACGAATTACGTCCCTTGGACATAAAATGTCAACGAGTATCATTTTGCGTGCCATAGAGTGCCAGTGGCATTTCTGACGTGGTCATCTCTGTTGAAAGTACGTATACAAATGAAAAACTTACGGTGAAACTCATTGTTGCCGTGTCATGGCTTGTACATGCAACTTCTGGGCTCACTTGGTAAGAGATTAACGTTGTGTCTTGATACAGGTTTGCTGCAATAATCATAACAAGTATCATAGTAACAACCATTACAACACGCCAGATAATAATGTACATATTCTATACGTAATACCTTTATAAATAATAACCATTTGGACACTCAGATCGCAGAAAGAGCAACGTTATCTCTATTTTTTCTATTTACCCGTAAACGAATTACGTCCCTTGGACATAAAATGTCAACGAGTATCATTTTGCGTGCCATAGTGTGCCAGTGGCATTTCTGACGTGGTCATCTCTGTTGAAAGTACGTATACAAATGAAAAACTTACGGTGAAACTCATTGTTGCCGTGTCATGGCTTGTACATGCAACTTCTGGGCTCACTTGGTAAGAGATTAACGTTGTGTCTTGATACAGGTTTGCTGCAATAATCATAACAAGTATCATAGTAACAACCATTACAACACGCCAGATAATAATGTACATATTCTATACGTAATACCTTTATAAATAATAACCATTTGGACACTCAGATCGCAGAAAGAGCAACGTTATCTCTATTTTTTCTATTTACCCGTAAACGAATTACGTCCCTTGGACATAAAATGTCAACGAGTATCATTTTGCGTGCCATAGACTGCCAGTGGCATTTCTGACGTGGTCATCTCTGTTGAAAGTACGTATACAAATGAAAAACTTACGGTGAAACTCATTGTTGCCGTGTCATGGCTTGTACATGCAACTTCTGGGCTCACTTGGTAAGAGATTAACGTTGTGTCTTGATACAGGTTTGCTGCAATAATCATAACAAGTATCATACTAACAACCATTACAACACGCCAGATAATAATGTACATATTCTATACGTAATACCTTTATAAATAATAACCATTTGGACACTCAGATCGCAGAAAGAGCAACGTTATCTCTATTTTTTATATTTACCCGTAAACGAATTACGTCCCTTGGACATAAACTGTCAACGAGTATCATTTTGCGTGCCATAGACTGCCAGTGGCATTTCTGACGTGGTCATCTCTGTTGAAAGCACGTATACAAATGAAAAACTTACGGTGAAACTCATTGTTGCCGTGTCATGGCTTGTACATGCAACTTCTGGGCTCACTGGTAAGAGATTAACGTTGTGTCTTGATACAGGTTTGCTGCAATAATCATAACAAGTATCATCGTAACAACCATTACAACACGCCAGATAATATTGTACATATTCTATACGTAATGCCTTTATAAATATAACCATTTGGACACTCAGATCGCAGAAAGAGCAACGTTATCTCTATTTTTTCTATTTACCCGTAAACGAATTACGTCCCTTGGACATAAAATGTCAACGAGTATCATTTTGCGTGCCATAGAGTGCCAGTGGCATTTCTGACGTGGTCATCTCTGTTGAAAGTACGTATACAAATGAAAAAATTACGGTGAAACTCATTGCTGCCGTGTCATGGCTTGTACATGCAACTTCTGGGCTCACTTGGTAAGAGATTAACGTTGTGTCTTGATACAGGTTTGCTGCAATAATCATAACAAGTATCATAGTAACAACCATTACAACACGCCAGATAATAATGTACATATTCTATACGTAATACCTTTATAAATAATAACCATTTGGACACTCAGATCGCAGAAAGAGCAACGTTATCTCTATTTGTTCTATTTACCCGTAAACGAATTACGTCCCTTGGACATAAAATGTCAACGAGTATCATTTTGCGTGCCATAGACTGCCAGTGGCATTTCTGACGTGGTCATCTCTGTTGAAAGTACGTATACAAATGAAAAACTTACGGTGAAACTCATTGTTGCCGTGCCATGGCTTGTACATGCAACTTCTGGGCTCACTTGGTAAGAGATTAACGTTGTGTCTTGATACAGGTTTGCTGCAATAATCATAACAAGTATCATAGTAACAACCATTACAACACGCCAGATAATATTGTACATATTCTATACGTAATGCCTTTATAAATAATAACCATTTGGACACTCAGATCGCAGAAAGAGCAACGTTATCTCTATTTTTTCTATTTACCCGTAAACGAATTACGTCCCTTGGACATAAAATGTCAACGAGTATCATTTTGCGTGCCATAGTGTGCCAGTGGCATTTCTGACGTGGTCATCTCTGTTGAAAGTACGTATACAAATGAAAAAAATACGGTGAACCTCATTGTTGCCGTGTCATGGCTTGTACATGCAACTTCTGGGCTCGCTTGGTAAGAGATTAACGTTGTGTCTTGATACAGGTTTGCTGCAATAATCACAACAAGTATCATAGTAACAACCATTACAACACGCCAGATAATAATGTACATATTCTATACGTAATACCTTTATAAATAATAACCATTTGGACACTCAGATCGCAGAAAGAGCAACGTTATCTCTATTTGTTCTATTTACCCGTAAACGAATTACGTCCCTTGGACATAAAATGTCAACGAGTATCATTTTGCGTGCCATAGAGTGCCAGTGGCATTTCTGACGTGGTCATCTCTGTTGAAAGTACGTATACAAATGAAAAACTTACGGTGAAACTCATTGTTGCCGTGTCATGGCTTGTACATGCAACTTCTGGGCTCACTTGGTAAGAGATTAACGTTGTGTCTTGATACAGGTTTGCTGCAATAATCATAACAAGTATCATAGTAACAACCATTACAACACGCCAGATAATAATGTACATATTCTATACGTAATACCTTTATAAATAATAACCATTTGGACACTCAGATCGCAGAAAGAGCAACGTTATCTCTATTGTTTCTATTTACCCGTAAACGAATTACGTCCCTTGGACATAAAATGTCAACGAGTATCATTTTGCATGCCATAGAGTGCCAGTGGCATTTCTGACGTGGTCATCTCTGTTGAAAGTACGTATACAAATGAAAAACTTACGGTGAAACTCATTGTTGCCGTGTCATGGCTTGTACATGCAACTTCTGGGCTCACTTGGTAAGAGATTAACGTTGTGTCTTGATACAGGTTTGCTGCAATAATCATAACAAGTATCATAGTAACAACCATTACAACACGCCAGATAATAATGTACATATTCTATACGTAATACCTTTATAAATAATAACCATTTGGACACTCAGATCGCAGAAAGAGCAACGTTATCTCTATTTTTTCTATTTACCCGTAAACGAATTACGTCACTTGGACATAAAATGTCAACGAGTATCATTTTGCGTGCCATAGAGTGCCAGTGGCATTTCTGACGTGGTCATCTCTGTTGAAAGTACGTATACAAATGAAAAACTTACGGTGAAACTCATTGTTGCCGTGTCATGGCTTGTACATGCTACTTCTGGGCTCACTTGGTAAGAGATTAACGTTGTGTCTTGATACAGGTTTGCTGCAATAATCATAACAAGTATCATAGTAACAACCATTACAACACGCCAGATAATAATGTACATATTCTTTACGTAATACCTTTATAAATAATAACCATTTGGACACTCAGATCGCAGAAAGAGCAACGTTATCTCTATTTTTTCTATTTACCCGTAAACGAATTACGTCCCTTGGACATAAAATGTCAACGAGTATCATTTTGCGTGCCATAGACTGCCAGTGGCATTTCTGACGTGGTCATCTCTGTTGAAAGTACGTATACAAATGAAAAACTTACGGTGAAACTCATTGTTGCCGTGTCATGGCTTGTACATGCAACTTCTGGGCTCACTTGGTAAGAGATTAACGTTGTGTCTTGATACAGGTTTGCTGCAATAATCATAACAAGTATCATACTAACAACCATTACAACACGCCATATAATAATGTACATATTCTATACGTAATACCTTTATAAATAATAACCATTTGGACACTCAGATCGCAGAAAGAGCAACGTTATCTCTATTTTTTCTATTTACCCGTAAACGAATTACGTCCCTTGGACATAAACTGTCAACGAGTATCATTTTGCGTGCCATAGACTGCCAGTGGCATTTCTGACGTGGTCATCTCTGTTGAAAGCACGTATACAAATGAAAAACTTACGGTGAAACTCATTGTTGCCGTGTCATGGCTTGTACATGCAACTTCTGGGCTCACTTGGTAAGAGATTAACGTTGTGTCTTGATACAGGTTTGCT
This sequence comes from Cyrtodaria siliqua, assembly GCA_037043455.1. Lineage (NCBI taxonomy): Eukaryota > Metazoa > Mollusca > Bivalvia > Adapedonta > Hiatellidae > Cyrtodaria > Cyrtodaria siliqua. The sequence continues at coordinate 6,098 of JAWPHD010018875.1, forward strand.
GCAATAATCATAACAAGTATCATAGTAACAACCATTACAACACGCCAGATAATATTGTACATATTCTATACGTAATGCCTTTATAAATAATAACCATTTGGACACTCAGATCGCAGAAAGAGCAACGTTATCTCTATTTTTTCTATTTACCCGTAAACGAATTACGTCCCTTGGACATAAAATGTCAACGAGTATCATTTTGCGTGCCATAGAGTGCCAGTGGCATTTCTGACGTGGTCATCTCTGTTGAAAGTACGTATACAAATGAAAAAATTACGGTGAAACTCATTGTTGCCGTGTCATGGCTTGTACATGCAACTTCTGGGCTCACTTGGTAAGAGATTAACGTTGTGTCTTGATACAGGTTTGCTGCAATAATCATAACAAGTATCATAGTAACAACCATTACAACACGCCAGATAATAATGTACATATTCTATACGTAATACCTTTATAAATAATAACCATTTGGACACTCAGATCGCAGAAAGAGCAACGTTATCTCTATTTTTTCTATTTACCCGTAAACGAATTACGTCCCTTGGACATAAAATGTCAACGAGTATCATTTTGCGTGCCATAGACTGCCAGTGGCATTTCTGACGTGGTCATCTCTGTTGAAAGTACGTATACAAATGAAAAACTTACGGTGAAACTCATTGTTGCCGTGTCATGGCTTGTACATGCAACTTCTGGGCTCACTTGGTAAGAGATTAACGTTGTGTCTTGATACAGGTTTGCTGCAATAATCATAACAAGTATCATAGTAACAACCATTACAACACGCCAGATAATATTGTACATATTCTATACGTAATGCCTTTATAAATAATAACCATTTGGACACTCAGATCGCAGAAAGAGCAACGTTATCTCTATTTTTTCTATTTACCCGTAAACGAATTACGTCCCTTGGACATAAAATGTCAACGAGTATCATTTTGCGTGCCATAGTGTGCCAGTGGCATTTCTGACGTGGTCATCTCTGTTGAAAGTACGTATACAAATGAAAAAATTACGGTGAACCTCATTGTTGCCGTGTCATGGCTTGTACATGCAACTTCTGGGCTCACTTGGTAAGAGATTAACGTTGTGTCTTGATACAGGTTTGCTGCAATAATCATAACAAGTATCATAGTAACAACCATTACAACACGCCAGATAATAATGTACATATTCTATACGTAATACCTTTATAAATAATAACCATTTGGACACTCAGATCGCAGAAAGAGCAACGTTATCTCTATTTTTTCTATTTACCCGTAAACGAATTACGTCCCTTGGACATAAAATGTCAACGAGTATCATTTTGCGTGCCATAGAGTGCCAGTGGCATTTTTTGACGTGGTCATCTCTGTTGAAAGTACGTATACAAATGAAAAACTTACGGTGAAACTCATTGTTGCCGTGTCATGGCTTGTACATGCAACTTCTGGGCTCACTTGGTAAGAGATTAACGTTGTGTCTTGATACAGGTTTGCTGCAATAATCATAACAAGTATCATAGTAACAACCATTACAACACGCCAGATAATAATGTACATATTCTATACGTAATACCTTTATAAATAATAACCATTTGGACACTCAGATCGCAGAAAGAGCAACGTTATCTCTATTGTTTCTATTTACCCGTAAACGAATTACGTCCCTTGGACATAAAATGTCAACGAGTATCATTTTGCGTGCCATAGAGTGCCAGTGGCATTTCTGACGTGGTCATCTCTGTTGAAAGTACGTATACAAATGAAAAACTTACGGTGAAACTCATTGTTGCCGTGTCATGGCTTGTACATGCAACTTCTGGGCTCACTTGGTAAGAGATTAACGTTGTGTCTTGATACAGGTTTGCTGCAATAATCATAACAAGTATCATAGTAACAACCATTACAACACGCCAGATAATAATGTACATATTCTATACGTAATACCTTTATAAATAATAACCATTTGGACACTCAGATCGCAGAAAGAGCAACGTTATCTCTATTTGTTCTATTTACCCGTAAACGAATTACGTCCCTTGGACATAAAATGTCAACGAGTATCATTTTGCGTGCCATAGAGTGCCAGTGGCATTTCTGACGTGGTCATCTCTGTTGAAAGTACGTATACAAATGAAAAACTTACGGTGAAACTCATTGTTGCCGTGTCATGGCTTGTACATGCAACTTCTGGGCTCACTTGGTAAGAGATTAACGTTGTGTCTTGATACAGGTTTGCTGCAATAATCATAACAAGTATCATAGTAACAACCATTACAACACGCCAGATAATAATGTACATATTCTATACGTAATACCTTTATAAATAATAACCATTTGGACACTCAGATCGCAGAAAGAGCAACGTTATCTCTATTGTTTCTATTTACCCGTAAACGAATTACGTCCCTTGGACATAAAATGTCAACGAGTATCATTTTGCATGCCATGGAGTGCCAGTGGCATTTCTGACGTGGTCATCTCCGTTGAAAGTACGTATACAAATGAAAAACTTACGGTGAAACTCATTGTTGCCGTGTCATGGCTTGTACATGCAACTTCTGGGCTCACTTGGTAAGAGATTAACGTTGTGTCTTGATACAGGTTTGCTGCAATAATCATAACAAGTATCATAGTAACAACCATTACAACACGCCAGATAATAATGTACATATTCTATACGTAATACCTTTATAAATAATAACCATTTGGACACTCAGATCGCAGAAAGAGCAACGTTATCTCTATTTTTTCTATTTACCCGTAAACGAATTACGTCACTTGGACATAAAATGTCAACAAGTATCATTTTGCGTGCCATAGAGTGCCAGTGGCATTTCTGACGTGGTCATCTCTGTTGAAAGTACGTATACAAATGAAAAACTTACGGTGAAACTCATTGTTGCCGTGTCATGGCTTGTACATGCTACTTCTGGGCTCACTCGGTAAGAGATTAACGTTGTGTTTTGATACAGGTTTGCTGCAATAATCATAACAAGTATCATAGTAACAACCATTACAACACGCCAGATAATAATGTACATATTCTTTACGTAATACCTTTATAAATAATAACCATTTGGACACTCAGATCGCAGAAAGAGCAACGTTATCTCTATTTTTTCTATTTACCCGTAAACGAATTACGTCCCTTGGACATAAAATGTCAACGAGTATCATTTTGCGTGCCATAGACTGCCAGTGGCATTTCTGACGTGGTCATCTCTGTTGAAAGTACGTATACAAATGAAAAACTTACGTGAAACTCATTGTTGCCGTGTCATGGCTTGCACATGCAACTTCTGGGCTCACTTGGTAAGAGATTAACGTTGTGTCTTGATACAGGTTTGCTGCAATAATCATAACAAGTATCATACTAACAACCATTACAACACGCCAGATAATAATGTACATATTCTATACGTAATACCTTTATAAATAATAACCATTTGGACACTCAGATCGCAGAAAGAGCAACGTTATCTCTATTTTTTCTATTTACCCGTAAACGAATTACGACCCTTGGACATAAACTGTCAACGAGTATCATTTTGCGTGCCATAGACTGCCAGTGGCATTTCTGACGTGGTCATCTCTGTTGAAAGCACGTATACAAATGAAAAACTTACGGTGAAACTCATTGTTGCCGTGTCATGGCTTGTACATGCAACTTCTGGGCTCACTTGGTAAGAGATTAACGTTGTGTCTTGATACAGGTTTGCTGCAATAATCATAACAAGTATCATAGTAACAACCATTACAACACGCCAGATAATATTGTACATATTCTATACGTAATGCCTTTATAAATAATAACCATTTGGACACTCAGATCGCAGAAAGAGCAACGTTATCTCTATTTTTTCTATTTACCCGTAAACGAATTACGTCCCTTGGACATAAAATGTCAACGAGTATCATTTTGCGTGCCATAGAGTGCCAGTGGCATTTCTGACGTGGTCATCTCTGTTGAAAGTACGTATACAAATGAAAAAATTACGGTGAAACTCATTGTTGCCGTGTCATGGCTTGTACATGCAACTTCTGGGCTCACTTGGTAAGAGATTAACGTTGTGTCTTGATACAGGTTTGCTGCAATAATCATAACAAGTATCATAGTAACAACCATTACAACACGCCAGATAATAATGTACATATTCTATACGTAATACCTTTATAAATAATAACCATTTGGACACTCAGATCGCAGAAAGAGCAACGTTATCTCTATTTTTTCTATTTACCCGTAAACGAATTACGTCCCTTGGACATAAAATGTCAACGAGTATCATTTTGCGTGCCATAGACTGCCAGTGGCATTTCTGACGTGGTCATCTCTGTTGAAAGTACGTATACAAATGAAAAACTTACGGTGAAACTCATTGTTGCCGTGTCATGGCTTGTACATGCAACTTCTGGGCTCACTTGGTAAGAGATTAACGTTGTGTCTTGATACAGGTTTGCTGCAATAATCATAACAAGTATCATAGTAACAACCATTACAACACGCCAGATAATATTGTACATATTCTATACGTAATGCCTTTATAAATAATAACCATTTGGACACTCAGGTCGCAGAAAGAGCAACGTTATCTCTATTTTTTCTATTTACCCGTAAACGAATTACGTCCCTTGGACATAAAATGTCAACGAGTATCATTTTGCGTGCCATAGTGTGCCAGTGGCATTTCTGACGTGGTCATCTCTGTTGAAAGTACGTATACAAATGAAAAAATTACGGTGAACCTCATTGTTGCCGTGTCATGGCTTGTACATGCAACTTCTGGGCTCACTTGGTAAGAGATTAACGTTGTGTCTTGATACAGGTTTGCTGCAATAATCATAACAAGTATCATAGTAACAACCATTACAACACGCCAGATAATAATGTACATATTCTATACGTAATACCTTTATAAATAATAACCATTTGGACACTCAGATCGCAGAAAGAGCAACGTTATCTCTATTTTTTCTATTTACCCGTAAACGAATTACGTCCCTTGGACATAAAATGTCAACGAGTATCATTTTGCGTGCCATAGAGTGCCAGTGGCATTTCTGACGTGGTCATCTCTGTTGAAAGTACGTATACAAATGAAAAACTTACGGTGAAACTCATTGTTGCCGTGTCATGGCTTGTACATGCAACTTCTGGGCTCACTTGGTAAGAGATTAACGTTGTGTCTTGATACAGGTTTGCTGCAATAATCATAACAAGTATCATAGTAACAACCATTACAACACGCCAGATAATAATGTACATATTCTATACGTAATACCTTTATAAATAATAACCATTTGGACACTCAGATCGCAGAAAGAGCAACGTTATCTCTATTGTTTCTATTTACCCGTAAACGAATTACGTCCCTTGGACATAAAATGTCAACGAGTATCATTTTGCATGCCATAGAGTGCCAGTGGCATTTCTGACGTGGTCATCTCTGTTGAAAGTACGTATACAAATGAAAAACTTACGGTGAAACTCATTGTTGCCGTGTCATGGCTTGTACATGCAACTTCTGGGCTCACTTGGTAAGAGATTAACGTTGTGTCTTGATACAGGTTTGCTGCAATAATCATAACAAGTATCATAGTAACAACCATTACAACACGCCAGATAATAATGTACATATTCTATACGTAATACCTTTATAAATAATAACCATTTGGACACTCAGATCGCAGAAAGAGCAACGTTATCTCTATTTTTTCTATTTACCCGTAAACGAATTACGTCCCTTGGACATAAAATGTCAACGAGTATCATTTTGCGTGCCATAGACTGCCAGTGGCATTTCTGACGTGGTCATCTCTGTTGAAAGTACGTATACAAATGAAAAACTTACTGTGAAACACATTGTTGCCGTGTCATGGCTTGTACATGCAACTTCTGGGCTCACTTGGTAAGAGATTAACGTTGTGTCTTGATACAGGTTTGCTGCAATAATCATAACAAGTATCATAGTAACAACCATTACAACACGCCAGATAATAATGTACATATTCCTTACGTAATACCTTTATAAATAATAACCATTTGGACACTCAGATCGCAGAAAGAGCAACGTTATCTCTATTTTTTCTATTTACCCGTAAACGAATTACGTCCCTTGGACATAAAATGTCAACGAGTATCATTTTGCGTGCCAAAGACTGCCAGTGGCATTTCTGACGTGGTCATCTCTGTTGAAAGTACGTATACAAATGAAAAACTTACTGTGAAACACATTGTTGCCGTGTCATGGCTTGTACATGCAACTTCTGGGCTCACTTGGTAAGAGATTAACGTTGTGTCTTGATACAGGTTTGCTGCAATAATCATAACAAGTATCATAGTAACAACCATTACAACACGCCAGATAATAATGTACATATTCTATACGTAATACCTTTATAAATAATAACCATTTGGACACTCAGATCGCAGAAAGAGCAACGTTATCTCTATTTTTTCTATTTACCCGTAAACGAATTACGTCACTTGGACATAAAATGTCAACGAGTATCATTCTGCGTGCCATAGAGTGCCAGTGGCATTCCTGACGTGGTCATCTCTGTTGAAAGTACGTATACAAATGAAAAACTTACGGTGAAACTCATTGTTGCCGTGTCATGGCTTGTACATGCAACGTCTGGGCTCACTTGGTAAGAGATTAACGTTGTGTCTTGATACAGGTTTGCTGCAATAATCATAACAAGTATCATAGTAACAACCATTACAACACGCCAGATAATAATGTACATATTCTATACGTAATACCTTTATAAATAATAACCATTTGGACACTCAGATCGCAGAAAGAGCAACGTTATCTCTATTTTTTCTATTTACCCGTAAACGAATTACGTCCCTTGGACATAAAATGTCAACGAGTATCATTTTGCGTGCCATAGAGTGCCAGTGGCATTTCTGACGTGGTCATCTCTGTTGAAAGTACGTATACAAATGAAAAACTTACGATGAAACTCATTGTTGCCGTGTCATGGCTTGTACATGCAACGTCTGGGCTCACTTGGTAAGAGATTAACGTTGTGTCTTGATACAGGTTTGCTGCAATAATCATAACAAGTATCATAGTAACAACCATTACAACACGCCAGATAATAATGTACATATTCTATACGTAATACCTTTATAAATAATAACCATTTGGACACTCAGATCGCAGAAAGAGCAACGTTATCTCTATTTTTTCTATTTACCCGTAAACGAATAACGTCCCTTGGACATAAAATGTCAACGAGTATCATTTTGCATGCCATAGAGTGCCAGTGGCATTTCTGACGTGGTCATCTCTGTTGAAAGTACGTATACAAATGAAAAACTTACGATGAAACTCATTGTTGCCGTGTCATGGCTTGTACATGCAACTTCTGGGCTCACTTGGTAAGAGATTAACGTTGTGTCTTGATACAGGTTTGCTGCAATAATCATAACAAGTATCATAGTAACAACCATTACAACACGCCAGATAATAATGTACATATTCTATACGTAATACCTTTATAAATAATAACCATTTGGAAACTCAGATCGCAGAAAGAGCAACGTTATCTCTATTTTTTCTATTTACCCATAAACGAATTACGTCCCTTGGACATAAAATGTCAACGAGTATCATTTTGCGTGCCATAGACTGCCAGTGGCATTTCTGACCTGGTCATCTCTGTTGAAAATACGTATACAAATGAAAAACTTACGGTGAAACTCATTGTTGCCGTGTCATGGCTTGTATATGCAACTTCTGGGCTCACTTGGTAAGAGATTAACGTTGTGTCTTGATACAGGTTTGCTGCAATAATCATAACAAGTATCATAGTAACAACCATTACAACACGCTAGATAATAATGTACATATTCTATACGTAATACCTTTATAAATAATCACCATTTGGACACTCAAATCGCAGAAAGAGCAACGTTATCGCTATGTTTTCTATTTACCCGTAAACGAATTACGTCCCTTGGACATAAAATGTCAACGAGTATCATTTTGCTTGCCATAGAGTGCCAGTGGCATTTCTGACGTTGTCATCTCTGTTGAAAGTACGTATACAAATGAAAAACTTACGGTAAAACTCATTGTTGCCGTGTCATGGCTTGTACATGCAACTTCTGGGCTCACTTGGTAAGAGATTAACGTTGTGTCTTGATACAGGTTTGCTGCAATAATCATAACAAGTAGCATAGTAACAACCATTACAACACGCCAGATAATAATGTACATATTCTATACGTAATACCTTTATAAATAATAACCATTTGGACACTCAGATCGCAGAAAGAGGAACGTTATCTCTATTTTTTACTATTTACCCGTAAACGAATTACGTCCCTTGGACATAAAATGTCAACGAGTATCATTTTGCGTGCCATAGAGTGCCAGTGGCATTTCTGACGTGGTCATCTCTGTTGAAAGTACGTATACAAATGAAAAACTTACGGTGAAACTCATTGTTGCCGTGTCATGGCTTGTACATGCAACTTCTGGGCTCACTTGGTAAGAGATTACCGTTGTGTCTTGTTACAGGTTTGCTGCAATAATCATAACAAGTATCATAGTAACAACCATTACAACACGCCAGATAATAATGTACATATTCTATACGTAATACCTTTATAAATAATAACCATTTGGACACTCAGATCGCAGAAAGAGCAACGTTATCTCTATTTTTTCTATTTACCCGTAAACGAATTACGTCCCTTGGACATAAAATGTCAACGAGTATCATTTTGCTTGCCATAGAGTGCCAGTGGCATTTCTGACGTGGTCATCTCTGTTGAAAGTACGTATACAAATGAAAAACTTACGGTGAAACTCATTGTTGCCGTGTCATGGCTTGTACATGCAACTTCTTGGCTCACTTGGTAAGAGATTAACGTTGTGTCTTGATACAGGTTTGCTGCAATAATCATAACAAGTATCATAGTAACAACCATTACAACACGCCAGATAATAATGTACATATTGTTTACGTAATACCTTTATAAATAATAACCATTTGGACACTCAGATCGCAGAAAGAGCAACGTTATCTCTATTTTTTCTATTTACCCGTAAACGAATTACGTCCCTTGGACATAAAATGTCAACGAGTATCATTTTGCGTGCCATAGAGTGCCAGTGGCATTTCTGACGTGGTCATCTCTGTTGAAAGTACGTATACAAATGAAAAACTTACGATGAAACTCATTGTTGCCGTGTCATGGCTTGTACATGCAACGTCTGGGCTCACTTGGTAAGAGATTAACGTTGTGTCTTGATACAGGTTTGCTGCAATAATCATAACAAGTATCATAGTAACAACCATTACAACACGCCAGATAATAATGTACATATTCTATACGTAATACCTTTATAAATAATAACCATTTGGACACTCAGATCGCAGAAAGAGCAACGTTATCTCTATTTTTTCTATTTACCCGTAAACGAATAACGTCCCTTGGACATAAAATGTCAACGAGTATCATTTTGCATGCCATAGAGTGCCAGTGGCATTTCTGACGTGGTCATCTCTGTTGAAAGTACGTATACAAATGAAAAACTTACGATGAAACTCATTGTTGCCGTGTCATGGCTTGTACATGCAACTTCTGGGCTCACTTGGTAAGAGATTAACGTTGTGTCTTGATACAGGTTTGCTGCAATAATCATAACAAGTATCATAGTAACAACCATTACAACACGCCAGATAATAATGTACATATTCTATACGTAATACCTTTATAAATAATAACCATTTGGAAACTCAGATCGCAGAAAGAGCAACGTTATCTCTATTTTTTCTATTTACCCATAAACGAATTACGTCCCTTGGACATAAAATGTCAACGAGTATCATTTTGCGTGCCATAGACTGCCAGTGGCATTTCTGACCTGGTCATCTCTGTTGAAAATACGTATACAAATGAAAAACTTACGGTGAAACTCATTGTTGCCGTGTCATGGCTTGTATATGCAACTTCTGGGCTCACTTGGTAAGAGATTAACGTTGTGTCTTGATACAGGTTTGCTGCAATAATCATAACAAGTATCATAGTAACAACCATTACAACACGCTAGATAATAATGTACATATTCTATACGTAATACCTTTATAAATAATCACCATTTGGACACTCAAATCGCAGAAAGAGCAACGTTATCGCTATGTTTTCTATTTACCCGTAAACGAATTACGTCCCTTGGACATAAAATGTCAACGAGTATCATTTTGCTTGCCATAGAGTGCCAGTGGCATTTCTGACGTTGTCATCTCTGTTGAAAGTACGTATACAAATGAAAAACTTACGGTAAAACTCATTGTTGCCGTGTCATGGCTTGTACATGCAACTTCTGGGCTCACTTGGTAAGAGATTAACGTTGTGTCTTGATACAGGTTTGCTGCAATAATCATAACAAGTAGCATAGTAACAACCATTACAACACGCCAGATAATAATGTACATATTCTATACGTAATACCTTTATAAATAATAACCATTTGGACACTCAGATCGCAGAAAGAGGAACGTTATCTCTATTTTTTACTATTTACCCGTAAACGAATTACGTCCCTTGGACATAAAATGTCAACGAGTATCATTTTGCGTGCCATAGAGTGCCAGTGGCATTTCTGACGTGGTCATCTCTGTTGAAAGTACGTATACAAATGAAAAACTTACGGTGAAACTCATTGTTGCCGTGTCATGGCTTGTACATGCAACTTCTGGGCTCACTTGGTAAGAGATTACCGTTGTGTCTTGTTACAGGTTTGCTGCAATAATCATAACAAGTATCATAGTAACAACCATTACAACACGCCAGATAATAATGTACATATTCTATACGTAATACCTTTATAAATAATAACCATTTGGACACTCAGATCGCAGAAAGAGCAACGTTATCTCTATTTTTTCTATTTACCCGTAAACGAATTACGTCCCTTGGACATAAAATGTCAACGAGTATCATTTTGCTTGCCATAGAGTGCCAGTGGCATTTCTGACGTGGTCATCTCTGTTGAAAGTACGTATACAAATGAAAAACTTACGGTGAAACTCATTGTTGCCGTGTCATGGCTTGTACATGCAACTTCTTGGCTCACTTGGTAAGAGATTAACGTTGTGTCTTGATACAGGTTTGCTGCAATAATCATAACAAGTATCATAGTAACAACCATTACAACACGCCAGATAATAATGTACATATTGTTTACGTAATACCTTTATAAATAATAACCATTTGGACACTCAGATCGCAGAAAGAGCAACGTTATCTCTATTTTTTTTATTTACCCGTAAACGAATTACGTCCCTTGGACATAAAATGTCAACGAGTATCATTTTGCGTGCCATAGAGTGCCAGTGGCATTTCTGACGTGGTCATCTCTGTTGAAAGTACGTATACATATGAAAAACTTACGGTGAAACTCATTGTTGCCGTGTCATGGCTTGTACATGCAACTTCTGGGCTCACTTTGTAAGAGATTAACGTTGTGTCTTGATACAGGTTTGCTGCAATAATCATAACAAGTATCATAGTAACAACCATTACAACACGCCAGATAATAATGTACATATTCTTTACGTAATACCTTTATAAATAATAACCATTTGGACACTCAGATCGCAGAAAGAGCAACGTTATCTCTATTTTTTCTATTTACCCGTAAACGAATTACGTCCCTTGGACATAAAATGTCAACGAGTATCATTTTGCGTGCCATAGAGTGCCAGTGGCATTTCTGACGTGGTCATCTCTGTTGAAAGTACGTATACAAATGAAAAACTTACGGTGAAACTCATTGTTGCCGTGTCATGGCTTGTACATGCAACTTCTGGGCTCACTTGGTAAGAGATTAAAGTTGTGTCTTGATACAGGTTTGCTGCAATAATCATAACAAGTATCATAGTAACAACCGTTACAACACGCCAGATAATAATGTACATATTCTATACGTAATACCTTTATAAATAATAACCATTTGGATACTCAGATCGCAGAAAGAGCAACGTTATCTCTATTTTTTCTATTTACCCGTAAACGAATTACGTCCCTTGGACATAAAATGTCAACGAGTATCATTTTGCGTGTCATAGAGTGCCAGTGGCATTTCTGACGTGGTCATCTCTGTTGAAAGTACGTATACAAATGAAAAACTTACGGTGAAACTCATTGTTGCCGTGTCATGGCTTGTACATGCAACTTCTGGGCTCACTTGGTAAGAGATTAACGTTGTGTCTTGATACAGGTTTGCTGCAATAATCATAACAAGTATCATAGTAACAACCATTACAACACGCCAGATAATAATGTACATATTCTATACGTAATACCTTTATAAATAATTAACCATTTGGACACTCAGATCGCAGAAAGAGCAACATTATCTCTATTTTTTCTATTTACCCGTAAACGAATTACGTCCCTTGGACATAAAATGTCAACGAGTATCATTTTGCGTGCCATAGACTGCCAGTGGCATTTCTGACGTTGTCATCTCTGTTGCAAGTACGTATACAAATGAAAAACTTACGGTGAAACTCATTGTTGCCGTGTCATGGCTTGTACATGCAACTTCTGGGCTCACTTGGTAAGAGATTAACGTTGTGTCTTGATACAGGTTTGCTGCAATAATCATAACAAGTATCATAGTAACAACCATTACAACACGCCAGATAATAATGTACATATTCTATACGTAATACCTTTATAAATAATAACCATTTGGACACTCAGATCGCAGAAAGAGAAACGTTATCTCTATTTTTTCTATTTACCCGTAAACGAATTACGTCCCTTGGACATAAAATGTCAACGAGTATCATTTTGCTTGCCATAGAGTGTCAGTGGCATTTCTGACGTGGTCATCTCTGTTGAAAGTACGTATACAAATGAAAAACTTACGGTGAAACTCATTGTTGCCGTGTCATGGCTTGTACATGCAACTTCTGGGCTCACTTGGTAAGAGATTAACGTTGTGTCTTGATACAGGTTTGCTGCAATAATCATAACAAGTATCATAGTAACAACCATTACAACACGCCAGATAATAATGTACATATTCTTTACGTAATACCTTTATAAATAATAACCATTTGGACACTCAGATCGCAGAAAGAGCAACGTTATCTCTATTTTTTCTATTTACCCGTAAACGAATTACGTCCCTTGGACATAAAATGTCAACGAGTATCATTTTGCTTGCCATAGAGTGCCAGTGGCATTTCTGACGTGGTCATCTCTGTTGAAAGTACGTATACAAATGAAAAACTTACGGTGAAACTCATTGTTGCCGTGTCATGGCTTGTACATGCAACTTCTGGGCTCACTTGGTAAGAGATTAACGTTGTGTCTTGATACAGGTTTGCTGCAATAATCATAACAAGTATCATAGTAACAACCATTACAACACGCCAGATAATAATGTACATATTCTTTACGTAATACCTTTATAAATAATAACCATTTGGACACTCAGATCTCAGAAAGAGCAACGTTATCTCTATTTTTTCTATTTACCCGTAAACGAATTACGTCCCTTGGACATAAAATGTCAACGAGTATCATTTTGCGTGCCATAGAGTGCCAGTGGCATTTCTGACGTGGTCATCTCTGTTGAAAGTACGTATACATATGAAAAACTTACGGTGAAACTCATTGTTGACGTGTCATGGCTTGTACATGCAACTTCTGGGCTCACTTGGTAAGAGATTAACGTTGTGTCTTGATACAGGTTTGCTGCAATAATCATAACAAGTATCATAGTAACAACCATTACAACACGCCAGATAATAATGTACATATTCTTTACGTAATACCTTTATAAATAATAACCATTTGGACACTCAGATCGCAGAAAGAGCAACGTTATCTCTATTTTTTCTATTTACCCGTAAACGAATTACGTCCCTTGGACATAAAATGTCAACGAGTATCATTTTGCGTGCCATAGAGTGCCAGTGGCATTTCTGACGTGGTCATCTCTGTTGAAAGTACGTATACAAATGAAAAACTTACGGTGAAACTCATTGTTGCCGTGTCATGGCTTGTACATGCAACTTCTGGGCTCACTTGGTAAGAGATTAACGTTGTGTCTTGATACAGGTTTGCTGCAATAATCATAACAAGTATCATAGTAACAACCATTACAACACGCCAGATAATAATGTACATATTCTATACGTAATACCTTTATAAATAATAACCATTTGGACACTCAGATCGCAGAAGGAGCAACGTTATCTCTATTTTTTCTATTTACCCGTAAACGAATTACGTCCCTTGGACATAAAATGTCAACGAGTATCATTTTGCGTGCCATACAGTGCCAGTGGCATTTCTGACGTGGTCATCTCTGTTGAAAGTACGTATACAAATGAAAAACTTACGGTGAAACTCATTGTTGCCGTGTCATGGCTTGTACATGCAACTTCTGGGCTCACTTGGTAAGAGATTAACGTTGTGTCTTGATACAGGTTTGCTGCAATAATCATAACAAGTATCATAGTAACAACCATTACAACACGCCAGATAATAATGTACATATTCTATACGTAATACCTTTATAAATAATAACCATTTGGACACTCAGATCGCAGAAAGAGCAACGTTATCTCTATTTTTTCTATTTACCCGTAAACGAATTACGTCCCTTGGACATAAAATGTCAACGAGTATCATTTTGCGTGCCATAGAGTGCCAGTGGCATTTCTGACGTGGTCATCTCTGTTGAAAGTACGTATACAAATGAAAAACTTACGGTGAAACTCATTGTTGCCGTGTCATGGCTTGTACATGCAACTTCTGGGCTCACTTGGTAAGAGATTAACGTTGTGTCTTGATACAGGTTTGCTGCAATAATCATAACAAGTATCATAGTAACAACCATTACAACACGCCAGATAATAATGTACATATTCTTTACGTAATACCTTTATAAATAATAACCATTTGGACACTCAGATCGCAGAAAGAGCAACGTTATCTCTATTTTTTCTATTTACCCGTAAACGAATTACGTCCCTTGGACATAAAATGTCAACGAGTATCATTTTGCGTGCCATAGAGAGCCAGTGGCATTTCTGACGTGGTCATCTCTGTTGAAAGTAAGTATACAAATGAAAAACTTAAGGTGAAACTCATTGTTGCCGTGTCATGGCTTGTACATGCAACTTCTGGGCTCACTTGGTAAGAGATTAACGTTGTGTCTTGATACAGGTTTGCTGCAATAATCATAACAAGTATCATAGTAACAACCATTACAACACGCCAGATAATAATGTTCATATTCTATACGTAATACCTTTATAAATAATAACCATTTGGACACTCAGATCGCAGAAAGAGCAACGTTATCTCTATTTTTTCTATTTACCCGTAAACGAATTACGTCCCTTGGACATAAAATGTCAACGAGTATCATTTTGCGTGCCATAGAGTGCCAGTGGCATTTCTGACGTGGTCATCTCTGTTGAAAGTACGTATACAAATGAAAAACTTACGGTGAAACTCATTGTTGCCGTGTCATGGCTTGTACATGCAACTTCTGGGCTCACTTGGTAAGAGATTAACGTTATGTCTTGATACAGGTTTGCTGCAATAATCATAACAAGTATCATAGTAACAACCATTACAATACGCCAGATAATAATGTACATATTCTTTACGTAATACCTTTATAAATAATAACCATTTGGACACTCAGATCGCAGAAAGAGCGACGTTATCTCTATTTTTTCTATTTACCCGTAAACGAATTACGTCCCTTGGACATAAATGTAAACGAGTATCATTTTGCGTGCCATAGAGTGCCAGTGGCATTTCTGACGTGGTCATCTCTGTTGAAAGTACGTATACAAAATGAAAAACTTACGGTGAAACTCATTGTTGACGTGTCATGGCTTGTACATGCAACTTCTGGGCTCACTTGGTAAGAGATTAACGTTGTGTCTTAATACAGGTTTGCTGCAATAATCATAACAAGTATCATAGTAACAACCATTACAACACGCCAGATAATAATGTACATATTCTATACGTAATACCTTTATAAATAATAACCATTTGGACACTCAGATCGCAGAAAGAGCAACGTTATCTCTATTTTTTCTATTTACCCGTAAACGAATTACGTCCCTTGGACATAAAATGTCAACGAGTATCATTTTGCGTGCCATAGAGTGCCAGTGGCATTTCTGACGTGGTCATCTCTGTTGAAAGTACGTATACAAATGAAAAACTTACGGTGAAACTCATTGTTGCCGTGTCATGGCTTGTACATGCTACTTCTGGGCTCACTTGGTAAGAGATTAACGTTGTGTCTTGATACAGGTTTGCTGCAATAATCATAACAAGTATCATAGTAACAACCATTACAACACGCCAGATAATAATGTACATATTCTATACGTAATACCTTTATAAATAATAACCATTTGGACACTCAGATCGCAGAAAGAGCAACGTTATCTCTATTTTTTCTATTTACCCGTAAACGAATTACGTCCCTTGGACATAAAATGTCAACGAGTATCATTTTGCGTGCCATAGACTGCCAGTGGCATTTCTGACGTGGTCATCTCTGTTGAAAGTACGTATACAAATGAAAAACTTACGGTGAAACTCATTGTTGCCGTGTCATGGCTTGTACATGCAACTTCTGGGCTCACTTGGTAAGAGATTAACGTTGTGTCTTGATACAGGTTTGCTGCAATAATCATAACAAGTATCATAGTAACAACCATTACAACACGCCAGATACTATTGTACATATTCTATACGTAACACCTTTATAAATAATAACCATTTGGACACTCAGATCGCAGAAAGAGCAACGTTATCTCTATTTTTTCTATTTACCCGTAAACGAATTACGTCCCTTGGACATAAAATGTCAACGAGTATCATTTTGCGTGCCATAGAGTGCCAGAGGCATTTCTGACGTGGTCATCTCTGTTGAAAGTACGTATACAAATGAAAAACTTACGGTGAAACTCATTGTTGCCGTGTCATGGCTTGTACATCCAACTTCTGGGCTCACTTGGTAAGAGATTAACGTTGTGTCTTGATACAGGTTTGCTGCAATAATCAAAACAAGTATCATAGTAACAACCATTACAACACGCCAGATAATAATGTACATATTCTATACGTAATACCTTTATAAATAATAACCATTTGGACACTCAGATCGCAGAAAGAGCACATTATCTCTATTTTTTCTATTTACCCGTAAACGAATTACGTCCCTTGGACATAAAATGTCAACGAGTATCATTTTGCTTGCCATAGAGTGCCAGTGGCATTTCTGACGTGGTCATCTCTGTTGAAAGTACGTATACAAATGAAAAACTTACGGTGAAACTCATTGTTGCCGTGTCATGGCTTGTACATGCAACTTCTGGGCTCACTTGGTAAGAGATTAACGTTGTGTCTTGATACAGGTTTGCTGCAATAATCATAACAAATATCATAGTAACAACCATTACAACACGCCAGATAATAATGTACATATTCTTTACGTAATACCTTTATAAATAATAACCATTTGGACACTCAGATCGCAGAAAGAGCAACGTTATCTCTATTTTTTCTATTTACCCGTAAACGAATTACGTCCCTTGGACATAAAATGTCAACGAGTATCATTTTGCGTGCCATAGAGTGCCAGTGGCATTTCTGTCGTGGTCATCTCTGTTGAAAGTACGTATACAAATGAAAAACTTACGGTGAAACTCATTGTTGCCGTGTCATGGCTTGTACATGCAACTTCTGGGCTCACTTGGTAAGAGATTAACGTTGTGTCTTGATACAGGTTTGCTGCAATAATCATAACAAGTATCATAGTAACAACCATTACAACACGCCAGATAATAATGTACATATTCTTTACGTAATACCTTTATAAATAATAACCATTTGGACACTCAGATCGCAGAAAGAGCAACGTTATCTCTATTTTTTCTATTTACCCGTAAACAATATACGTCCTTTGGACATACAATGTCAACGAGTATCATTTTGCGTGCCATAGAGTGCCAGTGGCATTTCTGACGTGGTCATCTCTGTTGAAAGTACGTATACAAATGAAAAACTTACGGTGAAACTCATTGTTGCCGTGTCATGGCTTGTACGTGCAACTTCTGGGCTCACTTGGTAAGAGATTAACGTTGTGTCTTGATACAGGTTTGCTGCAATAATCATAACAAGTATCATAGTAACAACCATTACAACACGCCAGATAATAATGTACATATTCTATACGTAATACCTTTATAAATAATAACCATTTGGACACTCAGATCGCAGAAAGAGCAACGTTATCTCTATTTTTTCTATTAACCCGTAAACGAACTACGTCCCTTGGACATAAAATGTCAACGAGTATCATTTTGCGTGCCATAGAGTGCCAGTGGCATTTCTGACGTGGTCATCTCTGTTGAAAGTACGTATACAAATGAAAAACTTACGGTGAAACTCATTGTTGCCGTGTCATGGCTTGTACATGCAACTTCTGGGCTCACTTGGTAAGAGATTAACGTTGTGTCTTGATACAGGTTTGCTGCAATAATCATAACAAGTATCATAGTAACAACCATTACAACACGCCAGATAATAATGTACATATTCTATACGTAATACCTTTATAAATAATAACCATTAGGACACTCAGTTCGCAGAAAGAGCAACGTTATCTCTATTTTTTCTATTTACCCGTAAACGAATTACGTCCCTTGGACATAAAATGTCAACGAGTATCATTTTGCGTGCCATAGACTGCCAGTGGCATTTCTGACGTGGTCATCTCTGTTGAAAGTACGTATACAAATGAAAAACTTACGGTGAAACTCATTGTTGCCGTGTCATGGCTTGTACATGAAACTTCTGGGCTCACTTGGTAAGAGATTAACGTTGTGTCTTGATACAGGTTTGCTGCAATAATCATAACAAGTATCATAGTAACAACCATTACAACACGCCAGATAATAATGTACATATTCTTTACGTAATACCTTTATAAATAATAACCATTTGGACACTCAGATCGCAGAAAGAGCAACGTTATCTCTATTTTTTCTATTTACCCGTAAACGAATTACGTCTCTTGGACATAAAATGTCAACGAGTATCATTTTGCGTGCCATAGAGTGCCAGTGGCATTTCTGACGTGGTCATCTCTGTTGAAAGTACGTATACAAATGAAAAACTTACGGTGAAACTCATTGTTGCCGTGTCATGGCTTGTACATGCAACTTCTGGGCTCACTTGGTAAGAGATTAACGTTGTGTCTTGATACAGGTTTGCTGCAATAATCATAACAAGTATCATGTTAACAACCATTACAACACGCCAGATAATAATATACATATTCTATACGTAATACCTTTATAAATAATAACCATTTGGACACTCAGATCGCAGAAAGAGCAACGTTATCTCTATTTTTTCTATTTACCCGTAAACGAATTACGTCCCTTGGACATAAAATGTCAACGAGTATCATTTTGCGTGCCATAGAGTGCCAGTGGCATTTCTGACGTGGTCATCTCTGTTGAAAGTACGTATACAAATGAAAAACTTACGGTGAAACTCATTGTTGCCGTGTCATGGCATGTACATGCAACTTCTGGGCTCACTTGGTAAGAGATTAACGTTGTGTCTTGATACAGGTTTGCTGCAATAATCATAACAAGTATCATAGTAACAACCATTACAACACGCCAGATAATAATGTACATATTCTTTACGTAATACCTTTATAAATAATAACCATTTGGACACTCAGATCGCAGAAAGAGCAACGTTATCTCTATTTTTTCTATTTACCCGTAAACGAATTACGTCCCTTGGACATAAAATGTCAACGAGTATCATTTTGCGTGCCATAGAGTGCCAGTGGCATTTCTGACGTGGTCATCTCTGTTGAAAGTACGTATACAAATGAAAAACTTACGGTGAAACTCATTGTTGCCGTGTCATGGCTTGCACATGCAACTTCTGGGCTCACTTGGTAAGAGATTAACGTTGTGTCTTGATACAGGTTTGCTGCAATAATCATAACAAGTATCATAGTAACAACCATTACAACACGCCAGATAATAATGTACATATTCTATACGTAATACCTTTATAAATAATAACCATTTGGACACTCAGATCGCAGAAAGAGCAACGTTATCTCTATTTTTTCTATTTACCCGTAAACGAATTACGTCCCTTGGACATAAAATGTCAACGAGTATCATTTTGCGTGCCATAGAGTGCCAGTGGCATTTCTGTCGTGGTCATCTCTGTTGAAAGTACGTATACAAATGAAAAACTTACGGTGAAACTCATTGTTGCCGTGTCATGGCTTGTACATGCAACTTCTGGGCTCACTTGGTAAGAGATTAACGTTGTGTCTTGATACAGGTTTGCTGCAATAATCATAACAAGTATCATAGTAACAACCACTACAACACGCCAGATAATAATGTACATATTCTATACGTAATACCTTTATAAATAATAACCAGTTGGACACTCAGATCGCAGAAAGAGCAACGTTATCTCTATTTTTTCTATTTACCCGTAAACGAATTACGTCCCTTGGACATAAAATGTCAACGAGTATCATTTTGCGTGCCATAGACTGCCAGTGGCATTTCTGACGTGGTCATCTCTGTTGAAAGTACGTATACAAATGAAAAACTTACGGTGAAACTCATTGTTGCCGTGTCATGGCTTGTACATCCAACTTCTGGGCTCACTTGGTAAGAGATTAACGTTGTGTCTTGATACAGGTTTGCTGCAATAATCATAACAAGTATCATAGTAACAACCATTACAACACCCTAGATAATATTGTACATATTCTATACGTAATACCTTTATAAATAATAACCATTTGGACACTCAGATCGCAGAAAGAGCAACGTTATCTCTATTTTTTCTATTTACCCGTAAACGAATTACGTCCCTTGGACATAAAATGTCAACGAGTATCATTTTGCGTGCCATAGAGTGCCAGTGGCATTTCTGACGTGGTCATCTCTGTTGAAAGTACGTATACAAATGAAAAACTTACGGTGAAACTCATTGTTGCCGTGTCATGGCTGGTACATGCAACTTCTGGGCTCACTTGGTAAGAGATTAACGTTGTGTCTTGATACAGGTTTGCTGCAATAATCATAACAAGTATCATAGTAACAACCATTACAACACGCCAGATAATAATGTACATATTCTTTACGTAATACCTTTATAAATAATAACCATTTGGACACTCAGATCGCAGAAAGAGCAACGTTATCTCTATTTTTTCTATTTACCCGTAAACGAATTACGTCCCTTGAACATAAAATGTCAACGAGTATCATTTTGCGTGCCATAGAGTGCCAGTGGCATTTCTGACGTGGTCATCTCTGTTGAAAGTACGTATACAAATGAAAAACTTACGGTGAAACTCATTGTTGCCGTGTCATGGCTTGTACATGCAACTTCTGGGCTCACTTGGTAAGAGATAACGATTGTGTCTTGATACAGGTTTGCTGCAATAATCATAACAAGTATCATAGTAACAACCATTACAACACGCCAGATAATAATGTTACATATTCTTTACGTAATACCTTTATAAATAATAACCATTTGGACACTCAGATCGCAGAAAGAGCAACGTTATCTCTATTTTTTTCTATTTACCCGTAAACGAATTACGTCCCTTGGACATAAAAATGTCAACGAGTACATTTTGCGTGCCATAGAGTGGCCAGTGGCATTTCTGACGTGGTCATCTCTGTTGAAAGTACGTATACAAATGAAATACTTACGGTGAAAACTCATTGTTGTGCCGTGTCATGGCTTGTACATGCAACTTCTGGGCTCACTTGGTAAGAAGATTAACGTTGTGTCTTGATACAGGTTTGCTGCAAAATCATAACAAGTATCATAGTAACAACTATTACAACACGCCAGATAATAAGTACATATTCTTTACTAATACCTTATAAATAATAACCATTTGGACACTCAGATCGCAGAAAGAGCAACGTTATCTCTATTTTTTCTATTTACCCGTAAACGAATTACGTCCCTGGGACATAAAATGTCAACGAGTATCATTTTACCGTGCCATAGAGTGCCAGTGGCATTTCTGACGTGGTCATCTCCGTTGAAAGTACGTATACAAATGAAAAAACTTACGGTGAACACCTCATTGTTGCCGTGTCATGGCTTGTACATGCAACTTCTGGGCTCACTTTGGTAAGAGATTAACGTTGTGTCCTTGATACAGGTTTGCTGCAATAATCATAACAAGTATCATAGTAACAACCATTACAACACGCCAGATAATAATGTACATATTCTATACGTAATACCTTTATAAATAATAACCATTTGGACACTCAGATCGCAGAAAGAGCAACGTTATCTCTATTTTTTCTATTTACCACGTAAACGAATTACGTCCTTTGGACATAAAAATGTCCAACGAGTAATCATTTTGCCGTGCCATAGACTGCCAGTGGCATTTCTGACGTGGTCATCTCTGTTGAAAGTACGTATACAAATGAAAAACTTACGGTGAAACTCATTGTTGCCGTGTCATGGCTGGTACATGCAACTTCTGGGCTCAACTTGGTAAGAGATTAACGTTGTGTCTTGATACAGGTTTTGCTGCAATAATCATAACAATGTATCATAGTAACAACCATTACAACACGCCAGATAATAATGTACATATTCTTTACGTAATACCTTTATAAATAATAACCATTTGGACACTCAGATCGCAGAAAGAGCAACGTTATCTCTATTTATTTCTATTTACCCGTAAACGAATTACGTCCCCTTGGACATAAAATGTCAACGAGTAACATTTTGCGTGCCATAGAGTGCCAGTGGCATTTCTGACGTGGTCATCTCTGTTGAAAGTACGTATACAAATGAAAAAACTTACGGTGAAAACTCATTGTTGCCGTGTCATGGCTTGTACATGCAACTTCTGGGCTCACTTGGTAAGAGATTAACGGTTGTGTCTTGATACAGGTTTGCTGCAATAATCATAACAAGTATCATGTTAACAACCATTACAACACGCCAGATAATATTGTACATATTCTATACGTTAATACCTTTATAAATAATAACCATTTGGACACTCAGATCGCAGAAGAGAGCAACGTTATCTCTATTTTTTTCTATTTACCCGTAAACGAATTACGTCCCTTGGACATAAAATGTCAACGAGTATCATTTTGCGTGCCATAGAGTGCCAGTGGCATTTCTAACGTGGTCATCTCTGTTGAAAGTACGTATACAAATGAAAAACTTACGGTGAAAACTCATTGTTGCCGTGTCATGGCTTGTACATGCAACTTCTGGGCTCACTTGGTAGAGATTAACGTTGTGTCTTGATACAGGTTTGCTGCAATAATCATAACAAGTATCATAGTAACAACCATTACAACACGCCAGATATTAATGTACATATTCTTTACGTAAATACCTTTATAAATTATAACCATTTGGACACTCGATCGCAGAAAGAGCAACGTTATCTCTATTTTTTCTATTTACCACGTAAACGAATTACGTCCCTTGGACATAAAATGTCAACGAGTATCATTTTGCGTGCCATAGAGTGCCAGTGGCATTTCTGTCGTGGTCATCTCTGTTGAAAGTACGTATACAAATGAAAAACTTACGGTGAAAACTCATTGTTGCGTGTCATGCTTGTACATGCAACTTCTGGGCTCACTTGGTAAGAGATTAACGTTGTGTCTGATACAGGTTTGCTGCAATAATCATAACAAGTATCATAGTAACAACCATTACAACACGTCCAGTAATAATGTACATATTCTATACGTAATACCTTTATAAATAATAACCATTTGGGACACTCAGATCGCAGAAAGAGCAACGTTATCTCTATTTTTTCTATTTACCCGTAAACGAATTACGTCCCTTGGACATAAAATGTCAAACGAGTATCATTTTGCGTGCCATAGAGTGCCAGTGGCATTTCTGACGTGGTCATCTCTGTTGAAAGTAGGTATACAAATGAAAAACTTACGGTGAAACTCATTGTTGCCGTGTCATGGCTTGTACATGCAACTTCTGGGCTCACTTGGTAAGAGATTAACGTTGTGTCTTGATACAGGTTTGCTGCAATAATCATAACAAGTATCATAGTAACAACCATTACAACACGCCAGATAATAATGTACATATTCTATACGTAATACCTTTATAAATAATAACCATTTGGACACTCAGATCGCAGAAAGAGCAACGTTATCTCTATTTTTTCCTATTTACCCGTAAACG
Source organism: Cyrtodaria siliqua (assembly GCA_037043455.1). Lineage (NCBI taxonomy): Eukaryota > Metazoa > Mollusca > Bivalvia > Adapedonta > Hiatellidae > Cyrtodaria > Cyrtodaria siliqua. Next base: position 30,401 of record JAWPHD010018875.1, read on the forward strand.
AATTACGTCCCTTGGACATAAAATGTCAACGAGTATCATTTTGCGTGCCATAGAGTGCCAGTGGCATTTCTGTCGTGGTCATCTCTGTTGAAAGTACGTATACAAATGAAAAACTTACGGTGAAACATCATTGTTGCCGTGTCAGGGCTTGTACATGCAACTTCTGGGCTCACTTGGTAAGAGATTACGTTGTGTCTTGATACAGGTTTGCTGCAATAATCATAACAAGTATCATAGTAACAACCATTACAACACGACCAGATAATAATGTACATATTCTTTACGTAATACCTTTACAAATAATAACCATTTGGACACTCAGATCGCAGAAAGAGCAACGTTATCTCTATTTATTCTATTTACCCGTAAACGAATTACGTCCCTGGGGACATAAAATGTCAACGAGTATCATTTTACGTGCCATAGAGTGCCAGTGGCATTTCTGACGTGGTCATCTCCGTTGAAAGTACGTATACAAATGAAAAACTTACGGTGATACTCATTGTTGCCCGTGACCATGGCTTGTACATGCAACTTCTGGGCTCACTTGGTAAGAGATTAACGTTGTGTCTTGATACAGGTTTGCTGCAATAATCCATAACAAGTATCATAGTAACAACCATTACAACACGCCAGATAATAATGTACATATTCTATACGTAATACTTTATAAATAATAACCATTTGGACACTCAGATCGCAGAAAGAGCAACGTTATCTCTATTTTTTTCTATTTACCCGTAAACGAATTACGTCCTTTGGACATAAAATGTCAACGAGTATCATTTTGCGTGCCATAGACTGCCAGTGGCATTTCTGACGTGGTCATCTCTGTTGAAAGTACGTATACAAATGAAAAACTTACGGTGAAACTCATTGTTGCCGTGTCATGGCTGGTACATGCAACTTCTGGGCTCACTTGGTAAGAGATTAACGTTGTGTCTTGATACAGGTTTGCTGCAATAATCATAACAAGTATCATAGTAACAACCATTACAACACGCCAGATAATAATGTACATATTCTTTACGTAATACCTTTATAAATAATAACCATTTGGACACTCAGATCGCAGAAAGAGCAACGTTATCTCTATTTTTTTCTATTTACCCGTAAACGAATTACGTCCCTTGGACATAAAAATGTCAACGAGTATCATTTTGCGTGCCATAGAGTGCCAGTGGCATTTCTGACGTGGTCATCTCTGTTGAAAGTACGTATACAAATGAAAAACTTACGGTGAAACTCATTGTTGCCGTGTCATGGCTGGTACATGCAACTTCTGGGCTCACTTGGTAAGAGATTAACGTTGTGTCTTGATACAGGTTTGCTGCAATAATCATAACAAGTATCATGTTAACAACCATTACAACACGCCAGATAATAATGTACATATTCTATACGTAATACCTTTATAAATAATAACCATTTGGACACTCAGATCGCAGAAAGAGCAACGTTATCTCTATTTTTTTCTATTTACCCGTAAAACGAATTACGTCCCTTGGACATAAAATGTCAACAAGTATCATTTTGCGTGCCATAGAGTGCCAGTGGCATTTCTGACGTGGTCATCTCTGTTGAAAGTACGTATACAAATGAAAAACTTACGGTGAAACTCATTGTTGCCGTGTCATGGCTTGTCCATGCAACTTCTGGGCTCACTTGGTAAGAGTTTAACGTTGTGTCTTGATACAGGTTTGCTGCAATAATCATAACAAGTATCATAGTAACAACCATTACAACACGCCAGATAATAATGTACATATTCTTTACGTAATACCTTTATAAATTATAACCATTTGGACACTCAGATCGCAGAAAGAGCAACGTTATCTCTATTTTTTCTATTTACCCGTAAACGAATTACGTCCCTTGGACATAAAATGTCAACGAGTATCATTTTGCGTGCCATAGAGTGCCAGTGGCATTTCTGTCGTGGTCATCTCTGTTGAAAGTACGTATACAAATGAAAAACTTAAGGTGAAACTCATTGTTGCCGTGTCATGGCTTTGTACATGCAAACTTCTGGGCTCACTTGGTAAGAGATTAACGTTGTGTCTTGATACAGGTTTGCTGCAATAATCATAACAAGTATCATAGTAACAACCATTACAACACGCCAGATAATAATGTACATATTCTATACGTTAATACCTTTATAAATAATAACCATTTGGACACTCAGATCGCAGAAAGAGCAACGTTATCTCTATTTTTTCTATTTACCCGTAACGAATTACGTCCCTTGGACATAAAATGTCAACGAGTATCATTTTTGCGTGCCATAGAGTGCCAGTGGCATTTCTGACGTGGTCATCTCTGTTGAAAAGTAGGTATACAAATGAAAAACTTACGGTGAAACTCATTGTTGCCGTGTCATGGCTTGTACATGCAACTTCTGGGCTCACTTGGTAAGAGATTAACGTTGTGTCTTGATACAGGTTTGCTGCAATAATCATAACAAGTATCATAGTAACAAACCATTACAACACGCCAGATAATAATGTACATATTTCTATACGTAATACCTTTATAAATAATAACCATTTGGACACTCAGATCGCAGAAAGAGCAACGTTATCTCTATTTTTTCTATTTACCCGTAAACGAATTACGTCCCTTGGACATAAAATGTCAACGAGTATCATTTTGCGTGCCATAGAGTGCCAGTGGCATTTCTGTCGTGGTCATCTCTGTTTGAAAGTACGTATACAAATGAAAAACTTACGGTGAAACTCATTGTTGCCGTGTCAGGGCTTGTACATGCAACTTCTGGGCTCACTTGGTAAGAGATTAACGTTGTGTCTTGATACAGGTTTGCTGCAATAATCAAAACAAGTATCATAGTAACAACCACTACAACACGCCAGATAATAATGTACATATTTCTAAACGTAATACCTTTATAAATAATAACCAGTTGGACACTCAGATCGCAGAAAGAGCAACGTTATCTCTATTTTTTTCTATTTACCCGTAAACGAATTACGTCCCTTGGACATAAAATGTCAACGAGTATCATTTTGCGTGCCATAGACTGCCAGTGGCATTTTCTGACGTGGTCATCTCTGTTGAAAGTACGTATACAAATGAAAAACTTACGGTGAAACTCATTGTTGCCGTGTCAATGCTTGTACATGCAACTTCTGGGCTCACTTGGTAAGAGATTAACGTTGTGTCTTGATACAGGTTTGCTGCAATAATCATAACAAGTATCATAGTAACAACCATTACAACACGCCAGATAATAATGTACATATTCTTTACGTAATACCTTTATAAACAATAACCATTTGGACACTCAGATCGCAGAAAGAGCAACGTTATCTCTATTTTTTCTATTTACCCGTAAACGAATTACGTCCCTTGGACATACAATGTCAACGAGTATCATTTTACGTGCCATAGAGTGCCAGTGGCATTTCTGACGTGGTCATCTCCGTTGAAAGTACGTATACAAATGAAAAACTTACGGTGAAACTCATTGTTGCCGTGTCATGGCTTGTACATGTAACTTCTGGGCTCACTTGGTAAGAGATTAACGTTGTGTCTTGATACAGGTTTGCTGCAATAATCATAACAAGTATCATAGTAACAACCATTACAACACGCCAGATAATAATGTACATATTCTTTACGTAATACCTTTATAAATTATAACCATTTGGACACTCAGATCGCAGAAAGAGCAACGTTATCTCTATTTTTTCTATTTACCCGTAAACGAATTACGTCCCTTGGACATAAAATGTCAACGAGTATCATTTTGCGTGCCATAGAGTGCCAGTGGCATTTCTGTCGTGGTCATCTCTGTTGAAAGTACGTATACAAATGAAAAACTTACGGTGAAACTCATTGTTGCCGTGTCATGGCTTGTACATGCAACTTCTGGGCTCACTTGGTAAGAGATTAACGTTGTGTCTTGATACAGGTTTGCTGCAATAATCATAACAAGTATCATAGTAACAACCATTACAACACGCCAGATAATAATGTACATATTCTATACGTAATACCTTTATAAATAATAACCATTTGGACACTCAGATCGCAGAAAGAGCAACGTTATCTCTATTTTTTCTATTTACCCGTAAACGAATTACGTCCCTTGGACATAAAATGTCAACGAGTATCATTTTGCGTGCCATAGAGTGCCAGTGGCATTCTGACGTGGTCATCTCTGTTGAAAGTAGGTATACAAATGAAAAACTTACGGTGAAACTCATTGTTGCCGTGTCATGGCTTGTACATGCAACTTCTGGGCTCACTTGGTAAGAGATTAACGTTGTGTCTTGATACAGGTTTGCTGCAATAATCATAACAAGTATCATAGTAACAACCATTACAACACGCCAGATAATAATGTACATATTCTATACGTAATACCTTTATAAATAATAACCATTTGGACACTCAGATCGCAGAAAGAGCAACGTTATCTCTATTTTTTCTATTTACCCGTAAACGAATTACGTCCCTTGGACATAAAATGTCAACGAGTATCATTTTGCGTGCCATAGAGTGCCAGTGGCATTTCTGTCGTGGTCATCTCTGTTGAAAGTACGTATACAAATGAAAAACTTACGGTGAAAACTCATTGTTGCCGTGTCAGGGCTTGTACATGCAACTTCTGGCTCACTTGGTAAGAGATTAACGTTGTGTCTTGATACAGGTTTGCTGCAATAATCATAACAAGTATCATAGTAACAACCATTACAACACGACCAGATAATAATGTACATATTCTTTACGTAATACCTTTATAAATAATAACCATTTGGACACTCAGATCGCAGAAAGAGCAACGTTATCTCTATTTTTTCTATTTACCCGTAAACGAATTACGTCCCTGGGACATAAAATGTCAACGAGTATCATTTTACGTGCCATAGAGTGCCAGTGGCATTTCTGACGTGGTCATCTCCGTTGAAAGTACGTATACAAATGAAAAACTTACGGTGAAACTCATTGTTGCCGTGTCATGGCTTGTACATGCAACTTCTGGGCTCACTTGGTAAGAGAATAACGTTGTGTCTTGATACAGGTTTGCTGCAATAATCATAACAAGTATCATAGTAACAACCATTACAACACGCCAGATAATAATGTACATATTCTATACGTAATACCTTTATAAATAATAACCATTTGGACACTCAGATCGCAGAAAGAGCAACGTTATCTCTATTTTTTCTATTTACCCGTAAACGAATTACGTCCCTTTGGACATAAAATGTCAACGAGTATCATTTTGCGTGCCACTAGACTGCCAGTGGCATTTCTGACGTGGTCATCTCTGTTGAAAGTACGTATACAAATGAAAAACTTACGGTGAAACTCATTGTTGCCGTGTCATGGCTGGTACATGCAACTTCTGGGCTCACTTGGTAAGAGATTAACGTTGTGTCTTGATACAGGTTTGCTGCAATAATCATAACAAGTATCATAGTAACAACCATTACAACACGCCAGATAATAATGTACATATTCTTTACGTAATACCTTTATAAATAATAACCATTTGGACACTCAGATCGCAGAAAGAGCAACGTTATCTCTATTTTTTCTATTTACCCGTAAACGAATTACGTCCCTTGGACATAAAATGTCAACGAGTATCATTTTGCGTGCCATAGAGTGCCAGTGGCATTTCTGACGTGGTCATCTCTGTTGAAAGTACGTATACAAATGAAAAACTTACGGTGAAACTCATTGTTGCCGTGTCATGGCTTGTACATGCAACTTCTGGGCTCACTTGGTAAGAGATTAACGTTGTGTCTTGATACAGGTTTGCTGCAATAATCATAACAAGTATCATGTTAACAACCATTACAACACGCCAGATAATAATGTACATATTCTATACGTAATACCTTTATAAATAATAACCATTTGGACACTCAGATCGCAGAAAGAGCAACGTTATCTCTATTTTTTTCTATTTACCCGTAAACGAATTACGTCCCTTGGACATAAAATGTCAACGAGTATCATTTTGCGTGCCATAGAGTGCCAGTGGCATTTCTGACGTGGTCATCTCTGTTGAAAGTACGTATACAAATGAAAAACTTACGGTGAAACTCATTGTTGCCGTGTCATGGCTTGTCCATGCAACTTCTGGGCTCACTTGGTAAGAGATTAACGTTGTGTCTTGATACAGGTTTGCTGCAATAATCATAACAAGTATCATAGTAACAACCATTACAACACGCCAGATAATAATGTACATATTCTTTACGTAATACCTTTATAAATTATAACCATTTGGACACTCAGATCGCAGAAAGAGCAACGTTATCTCTATTTTTTCTATTTACCCGTAAACGAATTACGTCCCTTGGACATAAAATGTCAACGAGTATCATTTGCGTGCCATAGAGTGCCAGTGGCATTTCTGTCCGTGGTCATCTCTGTTGAAAGTACGTATACAAATGAAAAACTTAAGGTGAAACTCATTGTTGCCGTGTCATGGCTTGTACATGCAACTTCTGGGCTCACTTGGTAAGAGATTAACGTTGTGTCTTGATACAGGTTTGCTGCAATAATCATAACAAGTATCATAGTAACAACCATTACAACACGCCAGATAATAATGTACATATTCTATACGTAATACCTTTATAAATAATAACCATTTGGACACTCAGATCGCAGAAAGAGCAACGTTATCTCTATTTTTTCTATTTACCCGTAAACGAATTACGTCCCTTGGACATAAAATGTCAACGAGTATCATTTTGCGTGCCATAGAGTGCCAGTGGCATTTCTGACGTGGTCATCTCTGTTGAAAGTAGGTATACAAATGAAAAACTTACGGTGAAACTCATTGTTGCCGTGTCATGGCTTGTACATGCAACTTCTGGCTCACTTGGTAAGAGATTAACGTTGTGTCTTGATACAGGTTTGCTGCAATAATCATAACAAGTATCATAGTAACAACCATTACAAACACGCCAGATAATAATGTACATATTCTATACGTAATACCTTTATAAATAATAACCATTTGGACACTCAGATCGCAGAAAAGAGCAACGTTATCTCTATTTTTTCTATTTACCCGTAAACGAATTACGTCCCTTGGACATAAAATGTCAACGAGTATCATTTTGCGTGCCATAGAGTGCCAGTGGCATTTCTGTCGTGGTCATCTCTGTTGAAAGTACGTATACAAATGAAAAACTTACGGTGAAACTCATTGTTGCCGTGTCAGGGCTTGTACATGCAACTTCTGGGCTCACTTGGTAAGAGATTAACGTTGTGTCTTGATACAGGTTTGCTGCAATAATCATAACAAGTATCATAGTAACAACCACTACAACACGCCAGATAATAATGTACATATTCTATACGTAATACCTTTATAAATAATAACCAGTTGGACACTCAGATCGCAGAAAGAGCAACGTTATCTCTATTTTTTCTATTTACCCGTAAACGAATTACGTCCCTTGGACATAAAATGTCAACGAGTATCATTTTGCGTGCCATAGACTGCCAGTGGCATTTCTGACGTGGTCCATCTCTGTTGAAAGTACGTATACAAATGAAAAACTTACGGTGAAACTCATTGTTGCCGTGTCAATGCTTGTACATGCAACTTCTGGGCTCACTTGGTAAGAGATTAACGTTG